>JAUMJL010001878.1:0-71537 GCA_033558185.1 Dromococcyx pavoninus
GTGTGTGTTGCACCAATCGGCGCGGGGGAGGTGGGCACGGGGGGCGTGGCGTAGCGGCGCCGGCACCCGGAAGGAGCTCAGGGAAGGCTCGCAGCAGTCGGGGCCGCGGCGGCGGCGGTGGCGGAGCTGGTGGGTCCGGCGGGGTAGGGCGGGCGCGGGGAGGGGCGACACCGGCACCGGGGGCCTGGGGGGTGCCGGGGCACGGCTCGGGGGGGGCACACAGCGGGGCTGCGGCCAGGGAGGGGTGCGCTGGCGGGCCCCCGCATCCCGGCTCTCGGTGTCCGCATCCCGGCTCCCCGTCCCCGCCGAGGCCCCCGGGAGGCCTTGCTGGCCCTCTTCTCGGTCGCCAAGGCCGCGTCCTCTCTGCTGTGACACAGGCAGGGACAGCCTCGCCCCCGCTCTGCCGGCAGGATGGGGCCGCCTACTCCTCCTTCTCCTCCTCCACCTCCTCCCGGGCACCGGCTCAAGCCGGCTGGGCCCAAGCGGCTGCTCTTTTCACCCCTGGACGCCTGTGCCCGAAGGTCTGGTGGTGGTGGTCTGTACGGAAGGCCCAGGGCTGTCAAGGGTCTCGCCAAGGCAGGGAGCAGAAGCGAGGGCTCACCCAATGCCTGCATCGTCTGCATCTGCCCCGTGAGTGAAGCGGATCACGGCCTTCGGCATGGGGCTGTGAACACCAGCATCCGCGGGGAGAGAGGCCGACTGCCCTGCAGTGACAGCTGCGACGGGTGGATCCACCTGGTGGGAGGAACATGTGCCCTCCTAGCATCCACAGCTGCAGAGCTGGTGGGGCTTCCAAATGTTTTGCTGAGGCTGGGGCACCTGATTTGTACAGAAACCACACTGGCTGTGTACTCTGGGCAGTCCTGAGTGTTGTGTTTAGAAAGCTCCAGCCCCTACAGCTACCTAAAAGGAGGTCGTAGTGAGGTAGCTGTTGATGTCTTCTCCCAAGGAGCAAGTGATAGGATGAGAGGAAATGGCCACAAGATGTGCAAGAGTAGGTTTAGATTGGATATTAGGGAAAACTTCTTCACTGAAAGAGTGGTGAAGCACTGGCACAGGCTGCCCAGAGAATAGGAGTCATCATCCCTGGAGGTGTTAAAAAAATGTGTAGATGTGGCACTTTGTGACATCTAAACATAGTTTAGGAGGCATGGTGGTGTTCGGCTGGCAGTTGGACTGGATGATCTTAGAGGTCTTTTCCAACCTAATGATTCTATGATTCTGCTGTGCATCATGGAATGCAGAGGGGATGGCTTCGTGATGCTGAGCAGTGGGCTTGCTCACAACCCACCTGTGAAGGTGACTGGTCTGGTGACATTGTACGAGGGGCACAGACTTGTCTCTGGTATCTCCAGATTCCTTTTATTTTTCAAGGAAGGAGTATGAAGTTTGCATTGGCTGTGGGAGTGTATGGCAGAGGAATGCCATGCTGTGTCTTAGGGCATTTTAAAACTCACTTTCACTGAGCACCTTTCTAAAAATCATCACACAAGCGAAGATCTGCATATGGACCTGTTCTCTGCCTGAACTGTGTCCATCAGCCTTATCAAGGAGAGAAGTTGAGACCTTGTGGAGAGCGGCAGGGCTGAACCCTGACACAAAGGAGATTCTTGACAAACTTGGTAATATATGCAGGTGAACAAGGTCTGGCAGGTGAAATGGGAGAAAACTCCCAACATGACAGCATGAGAGTTATTTTTGGCTGGGCTCTGCTTTAGAAAGGGGTTGAGGACCTGGAGAATTAAGACATCCTTTGAAGCCTCGTTATCGCCTTATTTCACAGCAGCAATTCACATCTCGAGGGACTTGGCGGGCAGGGCTCTTACAGGGACTGCATGTCTCAGCGTGCAGGTCCCTTGGCGCAGCCTGGCATGGACACAGCAGCAGGCTGAGATCTGTAGCCTCCTGGCAGCTCTGTGGGTGCAGAGGGCAGGGCAGCAGCGGGAGGTGCGGGGTTGGGATCAGAGTGGGACTCACCTTCCTTTGCTCCACCTGAAGCAGTCGCTCTCATAGTGTTTTGCAGGGTTCTTGTTAACTCCAGTGTGACCCAAACATGTGCATTCCCATGCAACTTGGTGTGGCAAGGGTGTGTGGAACAGTGGACCCTTCTGTTGCCACAGAGCTGCTGTCCTTGGGGAGCTGGGCTTGCAAAGTGAGGTCTGGCCTGCAAGTGCCTTCAGCTCTGCCACTCACCTTGTTTCTGTTCTCCTCTTGAGAGATTTTTCACCAGCCACTGGAAGAAGAGCTGATGGAGTCATCCTGTGCTGACTTTAGGAACCTGGCTATTCAAGGCACGGCTCCACTGCTCCTCTGCCTTTGTAGCAAGCTGGGCAAAGCAGCTCTTGATGCTTTGTTCTTTGTGTCTGCCCTCTGCAAAAATAGACTTTGGGGAATTACAGATCCTCCTGAAAGGACGTTTTAATGAAGTGGGTGCTGGTTTCTTCCCGCAAGTAACAAATGATGGCATGAGAGGAAATGGCCTCAAGTTTTGTCAGGAAAGGTTTAGATTGGATAGTAGGAAAAATGTCTTCACTGAAGTGGTTGTCAAGGAAGTGGTGGAGTCTCCATCCCTGGAGGTGTTCAAAAAACATATAGATGTGGCATGTCAGGACATGATTTAGTAGGCACGGTGGTGTTGGGCTGATGGTTGGACTGGATGTTCTTAGAAGTATTTTCCAACCTTAATGACTCTATGATTGTAATTTTACTGGTAGGGTTGCTGGTTTGCTCCTGAAGGCTTCCTCCGAGGCAGAAGAAGCCCTCAGACCATATGCCCTCCCTCTGCTGTAGTGCTGAGTTTTCCCAGCCCCTCTTCCCTTGGCAGTTTCAGGTCTTCTGAGCATGCGGAGCAGGCAGAAGAAAGGAATTCCCCTCCCTGGGTACAAGGAACCTCGGAGGACAGGGAATCACATCTGCACTACTGTTCCTCCTCCTAGCTGTCTGCTCCCCACTGCTTTCCCTGGCCCATCTCTGCACAGCCATGCTTGAGTAGCAGAGGGCAGACACCCCAGCCTCCCCCACTGCTTCTGTGCCTCAGGATGGTTTAAGGGGATAGTTTCTGATCTGGCTTTTGAAAGTCAGTGACTCCTGACTCTTTCTGAGGCCTTTCCCTGCCCTTACTGCTCTGAGCCTGCCCAGATTTGGTAGGCACCATCATCTGCAGTGTGGACATGCACAGTGCCTGGGGCCAGGATGCTCCCTGGATGCAGAATGAGAAAAACCCGTCTTTGGCAGGTATGCAACCACAGATATGGAAAGAAAAAGGGAGGACGATTTGGTCAGAAAAGTGGTGTCCTCAGCACAGTGTCGGTGTAGCTGTAATCAAGTAATTGGAGGCTTCCATGACTGAAGGAATTAATAAGTGAGATTTGTAGCAGGACAGGTGTGAAGGGCAGCACAGGAGAAATCCCTTTGGGAGCTATTTGTACACTAACAGATGGCTTGAGTAGGGTGTTGGTGCGGGTTACTTGGCAGTGAGAGTCTTCTGAGGGAGGATTTTGCCTGATGCCTCTGCACCACACATCACTCCCGGGGAACCTCTTCCTCCAGCAGGTCATGTGAGTCCCTGTGTCCTGCTGACACCATCATGTGTTTCTGATCCTTCCTTCTGCCTGCAGAGCCTGGTGGCTCCGCTCCCTGGACCCTGTTTTCTGACCAGCTCCTTTGTTCTTCCATTTTGCTTTTGCTTGTGAGCAAGCAAGCTGGGTGAATACAACGTCTTTGAGTCTCACAAAGTTTGAGGTTTGCTTTGAAAACAATTTTCTTTGCCTGGGAAACATCCTTGCAAATCCTCATCCTCCCTCTGCCTTTGCTTCTCTCTTCTATAATCTCACTTGCTTGGCCTCGTGAGTGCCCAGCTGCCAGTTAACATGCTTTCCCCCTGCTTCTGTCAGTGCCTTCAGCTGGTTGTGAATCCTGAATGAAGAGCAGCTGAGCTCACATGCTCTGCCTTTCAGAGAGCTTTTTCAGGACTGGCTGGTGGTTTCCAGTCGTACTTGCCTGTGGTGTGGCCTGGACAACCCCCAGCTAAGCAGCGTGATGGTAGAACAATACTTGGATGGGAAGCCTTCAAGGGAGTCCTGTGTACTCTAAAAAGTGCAGTTAATGGTTCAGCTGGAAGTGCTTTTTAGTAACAAATACATGCCCTCAGCCAGAGCTGATGTCAACCCTGTGATTTTTCTTGTTGGAAGCTAACAAAGCAGCAAAGCCCTTTATGCAAGAGCTGAGGTGATAATCCAGATCTCCCAGCCTCAGACCGTTTTAGGTAATTGTGTTCTTCCTGGGGAGTGTTTTCAACCCTTCCCTGTCCGATGCATTGCTGCTGCTTCCTGTATTGCAGCAGTATGTGGGTGGCAGCACTTCAGCTGTGTCCAAAGCAATTCTTGTCACTGCTCAGGCTCTGAGCCTTCCAAGCCTTCTCTGAAAGGTAGTAAGGTATAGCAGAGAACCAGTGGAAATGGTTTTAAATGTATGTCTATTTACATATACACATGCTACACTTACTGGGTCTTGTTCTTCTAAACTCTCTAAAAACATAGCCCTGGTGGGTAGCTGGTACAGCTTCTGGGTGGGATTTCTCTGGGGATGGCACTGCAGGTTGGGCTGCTAGCTGTGAAGGTGCAGGAACTTTCAAGATCAAGCAGAAACTTTCTGGGTGACTGTTTTAAGGACCAGTGCACCACTGAGCTTGTGTGGGGGTCCCTTTCTGCATCACTGTGTTAAGGCTGTGCTTCTGATGAACTGGCAGCATGCCTGCCCACAGTGTTCTGCTCAGAGCTGTGCTGTGCTGTGAGTGGTAGTGCAGGGTGGGAGTCCAGGCAGAAGGACAGCCTAGGGAGTGGCTGCCCCTACACAGTTTTTGCCCATCATGCCTGTGGCCGCCAGATTGTCAGACCTGGTTTTGAGGAGTCTGATGTCCCAGTTTTTGGGACTTGCTGGGCATGAAGACCTAGCCCCCACATAGTACCATCTCTGGTAGTCTATAATTACAGCACTGGGAGCCTTGGGAGGAGTCTTTAACAAAGTCTTTGTGACAGTGTTGGCAGGCCTCTCAGAGATTTCTATTAAGCAGTTGTCGTTTTCCCCCTTTGCTGTAGCCTGGGCAACGCTGCAGTGTTGGATTTGGCTTGGTGTGTTTGGGTTGTTGGGAGCAGAGTTTGGCCCTCCCTCCCCTGGCTTTCATCCCCACAGGGTGGTTTAGTGGGCGGCTTGTGGGGACCACAGCCAGAGCCTGTTCTTGCAGATAAGCCATGAGCCAGAGCACCCACTCGAGTACCAGCAAAGCCTATGTGGTGGAGTGATGTATGGCTGCACAGGCGGAGGAGAACAAAGCCGACGACACAGAAAGGATGTTACTTCCCACTGAAATCCAGGGATGGTGGCAGCGGTCTTAGCAGCCCTTTCTGAGGAACGAACCATACACCCACCTAGAGTCACACAAGGAGCGGGAGTGTTAACTGAAGCCCTGGGAGGAAGTCAGAACAGTGACTGGAGGGGCAGTCTCAGCACTGATAAAAGATGCAGTGGGGTCTTTAGGGGGCTGGAGTGCTAATGGTCTTTCCCTTCTGTGCATAGGCCACTAACATGCTTGGCTTCGATGAGCAATTAGCTGCCTGCCCAGAGTTCAGAAGGTCTTCTAGTGTGAGCAGGGTGTCTCCCAGCTGAGCTGAACTTGTGTCTGTGTGCTTGTCTTTCCAGGTGACCCAACACAGCTGGAACAAGCCACTCAAGACCACTCTGAGGGTGCTGACAGCTAAGAGCTGCCTTTCCTGTCTGCTTCAACCTTACACCAAGGTTAGCACTTGCTCAGTCATCACCGATTTCTCTTCCCTCACCAGGGCTGTATGAAGAAGCCAAGGAGCCCCATGCTGTCCTCCCCTTGGCCTGCAGGAACACCTCTGAGTGCAGGTGTCACCCAGGTGAGGTGCTCCCACAACCCAGGCTTGCAGGGTGCTCCTGCCTCCCACCTTGCTGGCAGAGTGGCAAAGGGAGCCTGGATGTGTGTGACCAGTGCTGTTTAAGACCTGTTGAACCCTGCACACAGTTGTCAGGAGCTCAAGGTCAGCCTGTGTTAAGCTCTTGGGAACTTGCAGTCTGTGCTGCTTGCTGCACATGTCCTTCTGCGTACTGGTGGTATTGAACGGGAGCATTTTCCAGCTGGTGTTCTCTGCTGCTCTCTGTCCTTCACCTGAGCAAACAGAGGTGAGATTTCACTCAGAGCTTGTGTCAGATGTGATCCTGCTTTTGGTCAAAACCAATTGAATTCTGCCTGCGTTTTCCTGGGATTTTGTAGCTTGAGGAGGCCCATGACCACAATGTGTGAGGCTTAGAGGCGAAGTGGCCTGGTAGGCTTTGTATTGTGACTGTCAAAAAATGTGTAGCTCGGGCCTAAGCTAACCAGAGATAGCAGTGGACTTCCTACCATGTCCGTGTGCCTGGAAACTTGTATGTCTGCCAGGGATCCAGCAGTGCCTGCCCTGCCTGCATGGGGTGTACTCTCACTGAGAAGGAAGCCCTCATCAGCACTGTGCCTCTGGGGAGTAAGGCAGGCCCTTCTCTCACCTCAGAGCCAGGTGTGCTTTGGCCAGGAGAGGTTACATGGAAAAGATGCAGTTTAGGATGCCTGGCTGCCCAGGCTTGTCCTCTGAAGCGTGTACCAGGGAAGCCTGGGGCCAGTCCAGAGGCAGTTGGAGGCTGGGCCTCAGGCCATCTCATTCTTCAGCCTGATGCTGACGTGGTACCCACAGCAAGTGAGGCAGGGCAAGGCTCACTTGGGAAGTTACAAGAAAGGAAGAAGTCCTCCACTCACATCAGTGCTGCATGCTGTGGACTCCCAGCCACACAGTGCAGGAGCACTAGAGCAGCCCTTTTATCCAGCTGAGTTGTGACAATCACTCATACCTGCTCCATGCTGGGATCTTACACCTCTCTTAGCCACCTAACATCTCTTTTCCATTACTAAGGCCAGAGAAAAGGTTTACCCTTGATGCAGTTCGAGCTGCTTGCAGTTCCCAGTCCACCAAGCACACAGCATCCTCTCAGAGTTCTCTTGCCTTTTGTCAAGATGTGTTTTAACACAATGCCCACCATGCTGGATCCACTTTTCTCCCCTCACTTCCGTTTGCTGACCAAATAGGGACAACAGATCTTCCATATGTGTGTAATGCAGCAGCTTCTCCTATTACTTGTTGTAGCATGAACTTCTTCTCTCTGGTTTGAGTATTATCTAACCCAGTTGATATCAGTAAACTTATATTTGGGTTGAATTAACCAGTTAGTTCAGTTTAGTGTAGCTGGAAGTAAACTAGAAGCTGGTACAGCTTGCAGACTCTTGGAGAGATTTGCAGTGCAGTAAGGAATGCTTTGCTGGCAAACTCAAAAAACTGGGCAAAGTGGAGCTTATATCTTCAATAGAAAAGGTCAGCCTAATGTCCTTCACCTTCATCTTGGCATATATGGGCAGCCATTGTCCCTTGGTGTCACCAGCTGATCTAGGAGTATGTCTTCTTTCCACTGGAAACCCCAAGAAAATTCTGGCCTACCCCCCTTCAGAGATGGGGTCCTGGGTTCCTCATGAGTATTGGCACAGGAGTTATGTGTGGAATCCCCTCTTTGCGCTGCCATCTCTGTTGCAAGTAGGTCGGACATTCACAGATACTGTTCATAGGAGTGTTGGGACAGCTGAATCCTTGTTTGGTTCTCTCTGCTCCCAAGAATGGAGTAGAGGATCATCTGCTGGGGCTAATTTTAGTCCCCAGATATTGCCAGTGTCCCTCAGAGCCCCTGTTTGTATGCGATCCTGTGGCTCCCTGCTAAGAGCTGTGTGAGAGTCCCATATCCATGTGTGTGAAGGTTTTGCTGGGCACAGCGTCCCAGGGATTAGGAAGAACTTTGAATTCCTCACTTACCTAAAGTGTCTAAGCCATATCAGATGTACATGTGAACCCTTTTTTTAGTGCTAGCACCAAGCACCCTTTGGACCTCTCTTTGTGGGTGCCCACGCATTGCACGGTGAGGAGCAGGCTGCAGCTTTCCAGCCTTTCCCTGCCAAAAAATGCAGCATCCCTCCTGTTTGCAGCAGTCGCTTTCTGTTGTCTTGGGTGGGCGCCTGCGGTGCAGAAAACAGCCTTCATGAAGCCCCTAGGTGTGGAAATACTCAAAAGCCCACAGCTGAGTGAGACAGGAGCCCAGCTCTGTCTGTCTCCATATGGCTGGGTGGCTGCTTGGCTTCTGCCACCGCCTCCCAGCCTCACCCTTGTTTGTAGAACCAAGACTTTTGGCCTCTCTGCACTTTTTGGTTTTCACTTGCTCAGTTTATTTTTCAGCAGCGCTGAGCTTAGCACTGAGCTTTGCTAAGTTTCATGTTGAGGCAAGACATGGCCCTGCAGTTTTGGCCAATCTTTATTTTTAGCCAGCATAAGACATGGCTGATGGTATCAGAAGGAAGTTGTACTGTCTCCTGAGCTCCGTGACTCATCCTGGATCAGGACTGAGGCTTCTCTAGCTTCTGCTATAACCCTCAAGTGATGTAAGCAGTTGTGGTGGGCCTTACTTGGTCTGGGGAAGGGCAAAGTGGGAAGGAAAGCAGAGCTTTTAAATGATGGGGCATTTATCTGTTCTGTTAAGCCATGAAATACGTTCATGTAAAGATATCAGCAGGTATCACACCTGAGTATGGTTCGGCAAGGTCCTTTGTCTTCCCCTTGCATCCTGTGCCCCTTTGGGAGAGAAAAAAAGAGAGAGGAGCTCTGCTTACAGGGCAGGTTGGGTAACTGCTTAGCAGCACATAGCAACGGTAGACAACAGTTTTTAGGACAGGAAGTGAAGCAGGATCAAGCCACAGTGAAGTTTAGTGCAGCAGAACCGAACTGCCTGAAGTGGGAAAGGGCTGGGACTAGAGAACAGAGACTTGGGAGATGCCTTGCCAGGCTGCAGCAAGAAGAGTCTGGGAGCTCCATTTCCATCAAACCCGGTGCTGCCACAAGGTAGAAGGAACTCATTGGGCTGACATGCAGATGGGCAGTTGTGCTGGAAGCTGGCTGGGATGGGCAGAAGCTGTGGGTCACCACCATGGGGCAGGCAGCAATGTTGAAGCATCCATGCCCCCTACAGCACAACAAGGGATGCGGCTGAAAGGGTCTCTGTGCCCCAGGTCTGGCTTCCCAGCTCTCCTGTGTTGCATCTGAGGATGTGACACAGTGGGATTTGGAGCACCCAGATCTGGATTAGGCACTTCACCTGCAGAGTGAATGGGGATGGTGGCTTGTGGGGGTGGGCTTCCTCTTCTGCCCCCTTTCCTTCTTCTGGGTGATCAACAGCTCTTTAAGAGCATGTTGAGGTTTTTGGATGTTGTGCGGTGGGGCAGTGGGGCGGGGACAGCAAGGCTTGGGGGAGCAGAGACAAAGGAGTAAGGCAGGAGGGCATGCTTGGGGGGATTGCTATGGCAACTTGCCACTGTCAACATCACTGCACCGTGCTTTCTTCAGGGCAATAGGTGGAAAAGCAGCCGGAGCAAATGTGCAGCCCTCAATGCAGGCTTTTCCTGGCCATGCCATGGATTTGGCACCAATGGGCTTCTGCATGACAGCTTGGCATCTGGAGCTGTTCTCCTCGGGCATCAGCCTCAGGGTAGGTGGCCAGGGGTGTTTTGTCCAGCTTCTCCTCTCTTTCGCCCCTCGCTGGGGAGTGGACAGGCAGCTCCTGTTTGCAGACCTGTTCTGTTGGAAACTGAGTTGCAGAGCAGGCCCAGCAAGAAAGAAACCAGTCTCCTGAGCCCTCTTGCTGAACCGTGCAGTAAAGCAAGTCGTTATTCTGCCCTTGGTCATCCTCAGCTAATCAGTGTAAGTGGCTCCAGCCATGCCTGCATCTTCCAAGGAAGCCTGGCCCTGTGCTGTGCAGTCCACCTCACAGAGCCAGTCTGCCTTGTTCCAGAGTATCTCTACTCTGATGGAGAACAGATGCTCCAGTGAGCCCTCTGGTATGGTCTGAGACCATCCTGTGGAGCAGGTAAAGGAGCCTTTAGGCAGACCGATCGGCAGATTCTTGTAGAGAGCTGACTTCTGTTGCTGAAGGAGGCAGAGAGCATGGTGCCACTCGCTACGCAGAGAGAACGGGTCAGGAAGCTGCACCCAAGCCCGCTCATAATGAGAGCGTGAATGAGACCTAGTCTGTCATCCATGGTGTGCCTAAAGCCCTGGGTGTGAGCCAGGGGGAAGGGACCGGCTGGGAGCAGGCACAGATTGCCTGTCTCAACATGGATGGCTGTGTGAGCTGTAAACCTCTCTCATTACACTTCTCAAAGGTCAGTGCTCGTGGTGAGCTACAGTGCTCTGCACACAGCTCCGCTCCCAGCCCAGAACAAGAGGGAGAGGAGCCTGCTCCACCTTCAGAAGATGCTCTGAATCTGTGCAGGTCAGATGTGTGGGGTTGCTGCCAGAGGGCACACGCTGCTGTAGTGCCAGTAACCAGAGTTCATCTGGGACTGGGATGTTCAATGAAACTGGAGGGAAAAGGTTCTGTGAGCTGCCCAGACTGTCCCGTGCTCACAAATGTCACTGTCCTCACCTGAGCTGTGACCTCACCCCACTCTGAGCCAGGGCACAAAGCCTCATAAATTCCCCTGAACACCATTTCACCCTTTACAGTCCACCATAGTGTCTCTGTCTGATTAAGGGTTATTTTAAGATCCATACAGGCTGCCCAGCTCTGCCCAGTGTTACAGTTCCAGTTATCTTAAAACTCCCAAATGGGCTAGATTTGTATGTAAAATGTCACCTGGACTCCAGACCCTGGTGTTCCCAAGCTGTAATGTGGAGCCTCTGCGAAAGCTGCTTGCGGCAGACAGCAATGTCCTTCCTCCCTCCCACTTCCAAATAGGTTCCTTTCCTTTTCAGAAGTGAACACGTTCCTCCTCACTGAGAGCTGAATCTTGCCTCAAATTCAGAGAGCTGGGACACTGATTCCTGACACGGAAGGCAGTTTCAGATTGGCAGCCCTAGCACAGCTTGCATGTGACCTTCAGCGCATGGTGTAAGAATTGACATTACAATATGTTGAAGGTGTGGATAATGGCAGAGTATGGTCAAATGCATCGAGCCAAGCAGTAGTTACCTCTGACACCGCTTTCAGAGCCTGCTGTTTCTGATCACTCCTCTGGTCTGAGTCCCCAGGATATGCTACAGAATATCATGGAGTGGATGCAGAGCCCAGCAGATAAAGCTCTGAGTTGCATGTGTGTGTCAGAGTGTGAATTGCCAGTTTGTAGGGCAGAGGGTGTTTTCTCTTTTGCTGTTTGTACAGCACCTTGCACGCCAAGGTCCTTGCCTAAGACTCAAGCTCCTGGGCACTGTGACCTGATGAGTTATAACTGTGTCATCTTTGAAGTGCTGCTCCCTCTGTTTCTGTCTTGCCTGTTCATACTACACATTTTTAAGCACAGCACAAAGAATCAGAAAAGCCCAAAGGCAGTGGACTCACATACTCAGCTCCTGGTTTAGGGAGGAGTTAAGACAGGCAATGCTGGAATAAGCATTTAGAGAGAGGCAGCCAAGAGAGATTTCTTCGTGGCTGAGCTACGGTGTTGAAGTTTGGGAAGTACTGTGTGGGTTACATGCTGCTGTGCTTTGCTGCTGCCATCACCTCAGACAAGTCCAGGACATGCATACTTGCTAGTAGACAGACAAGGGACGCCATCCTGAGCTGTGTCACTCCTGAAAAACAGCCAATGTGCCAATGTCCTTATGGACATCAGGAGCAACCTGAATGCTGCTGCTGTGGAAAGAGTGCTGGAGATTCCAGCAGAGGTGGTAGACCATTGGGACCAAGAGGAAACTTTGACTCGGTGGATGTTTCTATCTTCATTCCCTAAGCTGTGTAAATATAGTTGAGCCTGGCAGTGCTGTACAGATTGGCCTGGCTGGAAGATGCATACTTGGAAGAGTCAGATTTTTGCCCAAATCAGACCTGGGGAAAATGCCTGGATTTTGTGCACTGGGGTTTTCTTGCTGCTGGTCAGCAGGGCTGTAACCCTGCAGAGGGAGCATGGGGCAGACGGGTTAGCACAGCTGCTTTCTATACCAGTATTTGCATTGCTGATGGGATTAGCATTGCTGGGCCAGTGGTGGACAAAGAGGGTAATTCTCAAGGTCCTCTCTGCTGTGGCTGACAGCAAAATAAAGCACTTGTGGCATCAAGTAGTGGGTCTGAGCTTTGCTTTCAATTCATCTTCTAGAAGCCAACAACAGCTAAAAATGTGAACAGTTTTTGAGGAACTAGAATATTCTCAGGCTTTTTGTCTGGGTCTGGTCTGCCAGCCTCTCCCCTGGGCTGGCAGTGTGGGATCTTAAGGTAATTGCAGTGGTCTGTCCTGGCCATGTGATAAATCTGGGTAGAGAGAACACAAAAATCAGTAGCATCAATCTGCTGCCCTGGAAGTGCTCCTTTTGCTGCTGTGCCTGTTCCCTGTAACCACAGGGCGGTTCTGTGGCTTAGATTTGTTGAGGAAACAGGCTTACAGTTCTTCTTTCTCCTGTGCTGCTCTCTGCCTGGCAGCTCAGTAAGAATGATTTGTTATAGATTACAGCTCTGTTTAATTCTGTTTCCCTACAATATCATGCTGTTAAAGTGACTGGGCAAAACGCAGTGGTGTTTCCGGAGGAAGGCTGCTATCAGAGGCCACCCCTGTGGCTGGAAGCAAGGAGAAGCAGTTTACCAGGAAATGCCTGTGTTCGTGTGCTTGGTTGCTTTTGGGAAGGAAAAGGCATCTCACCCTTGAAAGCTCCCTTACTACAGCACTTACATGATGGAGCTGCACCAATATGAGCAGCAGAGAGAATGCTGCCCTCCAGAGCCTGGGAAAGGTCTGACCAAAGTGGTGGTCTGGAAAGAAAGAGTCAGAGTCTGTCCTTAAGTGAACCTCGAAGCAGGGTTTTTTGTGGAGTGTTTTTTGGGGTTGGATTTTTTGTGGTGTTGGTGGTTTGATTTTGGCTTTTTATTTTTGCTAACAAAAATAAATGGTACTGCTTGTGCAAATCCTTGTAAGGGAAGAGCAGAGAATTTCCTTTGGAGTGAGCCTGCCTGAAATGTGATATGTCTCAGATGTGTGTTAGCAGAAATGAAAAGATTGTGCCATAAAGTGATAGGGGATAATGAGTTTAATCTGCTGTTATGTTGTTGTGGGATATACAGCTGGGACAAGGGTATTGGCAATAGAGTTTTCTTTGTATGACAACAACAGCAAATACCACCTGAGTGTGCTTCCCTGAGGAGGGATGAAAGGGTCTGTTTTCAGAGTCTCCAGGAAGATGGAGTGAGGCTGGATCCTGTGGAAAGATGCCAGGAGGTTTGCAGATGAGCAGTGCAGAATAACTGTGCATGTTTTACTGTTTAAGCTCTGCTTACCCCTTCAGTGACCCAGTTGAAATGAATGATGCTGGGCTCTCAACCTCCTTGAAATCTAGAGAAATGAAGTAAACCAAAAAGTAACATTAATAACGTTAGGGAGATGTCTGACCTGGGGCCTGAAAGAACGAATACAAAACTTTAGCTTCTCTGCCTACAAGGTAGATAGGTGGGTGGTAATTTGCTACTGCACCAGACCTAGGTTTTTTAAAGGATGCTGATGTGGGCAGACACTGGTGTGGACCTGGTCCTTGTAAGCAGGCCCTCAGAAAGGTTTTTTGGAGGTGCATGGTGAAAACACGCTGAGGTCAGTACCTGGAAACTTATCGGCTCCTAGAGCTGGACCAGAGAATCCAAGTCTTTACTCAAGCACGTGAATCTTCTGAAGTAAAGACTGCAATGACCTGCTCTCAAGGAAACATCCAGCCCCATACCAGCCTTTTGGGAGCCAGAGCATTCATAATGCTCTATCTGGATCTTGATGGGGGAGGGAGGAGTTAATCTATTGTAATTGTTGTTGTTCCTGTGTGGCATTACCTATTTTTTCCTGGGTCATGCTAAATTCAGTGCATCCATTGCAGAGTCCTGTGCATCCCCATACCCTCTGATGCCAGACTGGGTGTCTCCCAGCTGAGCTCTGTGCAGTCCTTATGGAGGCTTCTAATTTGGATAGCTGCTCAGTACAGAACTTGTGAGTATCTCATCTCTCCCCATCGCTGGGGTTTTCAGAGGTCGGTACTATCCTTGCCCTGCTACCCCCCTCTGTGCCCAGTGTTGGGGGCTGCCCATATCTCTTTTCCCTGGGGCAGGGATGGCACGCCATGCCTCAGTTTCCCTGTGGCCTAGGGATCTGGGAAGGGTGGAGTGGGACTGGAAAGGGGCAGAGGGGAAGTTACAGCAGCCGGTGGGAAATGGTGTTTTGGGGTGCTGCAGGGTGGCCCTACTCCATCCTGTTTGCAGAGGCAGTGTTTTGGGGTGCAGTGATGCAAGCCCGCTCTGTCTACTGCAGAACTCGTGTTTCAGGGTGCTGCAGAGTGGCTCTGTTCCATCCCACTTGCAAAGTTGGCATTTTTGGATGCTGCAAAGCAGCCCTTTCTCCAGTACTGCCTTCTCCTGCCAGAGATCATGCTAGAGCAGGGAGGGCTGGTTGTGCCTCCCATCCCCTCTGCATTCCCACATGCAGGGTGTGATTACGTCCATGATTATAGACAGTCCCTTGGCACTGCTTCTTCCAGTGTGTAATTTGTGGGTTGCTGCTCTGGATGTGGATCTGAGCTTATCTCAGATGAGGTAAGAATCAGGAGTGCTGTCACTGCTCTCTCACCTTTGTCCAGACTGCAGAGGTAACAGCCTGGCATCCCTCGCTGTCTCTGTTTTCTACCTGGGCATGGAGCACAGGCTGTTACCTGGAGACAGGAGCAGAGAAGTCCTTGCAGGAGTGACAATAGGAGTGACCAGTCCCACCTGCTTCCTTCCTCACCTCTCTGCCTTCCTCAAAGCCCCAAATCTTCTGCCTAGAGCATTCTTTGTAATAAACCTGCTGAACTGAGTGCAGGCAGAGTGAGACCAGCCCTAATCACACCCACGTTGCTGCAGCAGTGTGGGGCACAGCCTGCCCACACAGCTTGGTAATAGTTTATACTGCTTATGAGGATGGTCAGAGACACCTTTCCCCTGGCCCTGTTGTGTGTCCGATGCATCCTGCAAGCCACCAACATGTTGTCTGCACAGGACTTCTGTAGGTGGAGGGTAAGTCCAGCTTTGCATGGATACTGCAACCTGCCTTGCTTCTGTGAAGCACTCTTTATTTGAGGCAGTGCCCTAAGGGTTAAGCCACGGTTGTGGGGTAGGTTTTGTAGCAGGAACAAAGAGAGCTTTTGAGGTCTGTGTTAGGCTAGGAATAGAGGGGTTGAATTGAGTCTTTCCCAGTGTGTTGAATTACAAAGGTCATGGAGACCCTTTTGCTGTGAGGCAGCCACAGTTGAGGTCCCTGCTGGAAGTGGGGCAGAGAGAAAAGAAATTGTGAAGGGCGGCGAGAGCAGCTTCATGGGGAGCTTAAGAGCAGAGTGAAAACTGGAACTGTATCCTAAGATGAATGAGTGCTAACACAAGGCTGGGAGCCAGGAGGCAAGACTGCAGGCTTTGTGTAGGCCTTCTGCCCTGGGATTGCTGGGTGGTTTGGTTTTGTTTTCCACCCTCATATTGCATTTGCAGCTGCCACCACACATGGCACCTGAATTTGCAGGTCTCTCCAGCCTTCTCTGAGCCGGTGAAGGCTGCAGAGGGTAAAAGACAATGCCTGCAAGGGAAGATCTCTCTGAAGTTCAGAACAGGAGACAGTCCCAGGTGCCTGCAGGCACAGGTTGCCTTGATCGAAGAGGGCAGTGGGCTTTTCAATGCCTGCCTAGGCTAAAACTGGATTTTTCATATGTAGTTAAGCAGAAAAGGCCAAGCCTATCTGCTTCCCTAGCCTCCCTGTTTAACGCGGTCTGGTTGGGGTGCCCCATAGGACATAGCACCAGAGGGGCCGGCAAAAGAAAGAAGGGAAGGGATGGATGGCTGAAAGAGGACCTCTGTTTCCCTTCCCACACCAAGGTGGAAAGAGGACACAGCTAGTTTCCATCCTGAGACTGAGTCAGTGAGAGCCAGCCCGCCAGCCCACCCAGGATGTGTGCAGAGGGCTGCAGGATGTGCTGAGTCAACAGGAGTATTCCCTTGCCAAGGGCTGGGGGCTGGACAGGGCTGCCGAGACAATAGGTTTCCAGCTTGCAGGAAGGGTGAGCACCAGCTGTGAACCACACGGTGGGCTTTCCAATTTTAGCAAACTCGGATTTGTGTTACCAAACACAAAAGGCAAGGATAAAACTTTCAGGCAGGATAGCAGGCACTTGACCATTCAGCTCCAAATCCTGGCACAGCTGTGCTCCCCCATCTAAGCTTTCATTTAAAGAAATTCTACATCTGGTCTTTATGTTTGATCAGATGACCTTGGATGTGAATTTTGGAACAAAGGACAGGTGCTTCTTCGGGCTCTGTCTAGGAGATGAAAGCTGGTCCCAGGGAGAACTCGATGAAGGTCATTGCAACCACCACCTAAGTTAGCAGCCTGAAGGTTCCTTTACTTTTTCAGGCACCATGAAGGGAGAACTGTAGGGAGCACAGAGCTGCTGTGAGAAGCAGAACCCAGAAATGGAAGGCTTGGCCTGGGGCTCTGGCAAATAGTGACATCTTCAGTTTGCCTTGATGTGTGTCTCTCCCTGTAACCAGGAGCTATTTAAGCAGAAGCATCAACTTTGTGCACTCCTTGCTGCTTAGCATCCTTATTGGGAAAGCTGGAAATTCTCCACCTGTCCTTGCACAAAATCTGCTTTTCTCTTCCTTTCCTCTGGCATCACCTGTGATGCAGAGGTTGCCACTAATGTACAGGTGGGTGAATAAACAGGCATGTTTCTGCTGACAGTTCCCAGCTTGCTGGCCTGAGATACGCTGTTTGAAGGCAGCAAGGTCTTGACCCCGTACTTTGGAAGGATGCTCTGCAACTCTTCTCAGCTACCTGGGCTGCAGAAGGGGAACTCAAGGGAGTTGCAAGAAATCCCCTTGGTGTAAGAGAGATACCAGAAGCAAGAGCGGCTTGGATGTCTCCTCCCTGCTCTCCTCCTCAGCCTGGCTGGAGAGGGATGTTGTAGATGGAGTGTTACCCCTTTGGTAGTCACAAATGAGGGACTGGCAAGAAATTGTTACAGTCTGGCTCAAATCAGAGCAGTCCCCAGATGCTCTAAGTGGATGTAGGGGACATCCCTTGGCTTTCTCTTTGCCCGGGAGCTGTGACAGAGAGCTGTTCTGGTCTAAGAGCTCACCTAGGTTATCTCAGGGGCTCCCAGAGCTTGTAGGGATGACCATCTTTTCAGTGGTGACCAGTGGTATAAGCATGTGTATTTAAATTCCAGGGATTATCCTGCTGGTGGCTACAGTTTTGTTCGGGTGCTGGCTTAGTGCTATGACCTCGGTGACACTGTGACCATGGTGTTGCCTCTGTCTTTGGCCTTGCTCATGAGACATCTTGAACGCTATGGATCTCCCACCTTGCCTTCCTAGAAGGGACACTGGGGACTGGAGCATCCTGTTGAGAGGAGGGGTGGCATGCAGGGGAAGCTGTTCACGCCCATGGAACCCTGTGTGAATCGTAGAATCATAGAATCCTCCAGTTGGAAAAGATCTCTAAGATCATCGAGTCCAACCGCACCCATGACCCGCTAAACCACGTCCCTTTAAAAACTCATCTATCCTTTTTTTTTAAATACCTCCAGGAGTGGTGATTCAGCCACCTCCCTGGGCAGTTCCAGTGCCTGACCACCCTTTCAGTAAAGAAATTCTTCCTAATAGCAAGTCTGAACCTCCCCTGGCGCAACTTATGGCCATTTCCCCTTGTACTTTCACCTGTCACTTGGGAGAAGAGATCAACACTCGCTCTGCCACAGCCACCTTTCAGGCAGCCACAGACAGTGATGAGGTCTCCCCTCAACCTCTTCCTCTCCGAACTAAACAACCCCAGGTCCCTCAGCCGCTCCTCATAGGACTTGTTCTCCAGCCCCTTCACCAGCCTCGTCGCCCTTCTCTGGATGCACTCCAGCCCCTCAATGTCCTTCTTGTAGTGAGGGGCCCAGAACTGCACACAGTACTCGAGGTGTGGCCTCACCAGTGCCCAGTACAGGGGTACAATAACCTCCTTGGTCCTGCTGGCCACACTGGTTTTGATACAGGCCAAGATGCCATTGGCCTTCTTGGTCACCTGGGCACACTGCTGGCTCATATTCAGCTGGCTGTCAACCAACACCTCCAGGTCCTTCTCCTCCAGGCAGCTCTCCAGCCTCTCTTCCCCAAGCCTGTAACGCTGCCTGGGGTTGTTGTGCCCCAAGTGCAGGACTCGGCACTTGGCCTTGTTGAACCTCATCCTGTTGGTCTCAGCCCATTGATCCAGCCTGTCCAGATCTCTCTGCAGAGCCTCCCTTCCTTCAAGCAGATCAACACTGCCACCCAACTTGGTGTCAGCTGCAAACTTGCTAAGGGTGCACTCGATCCCTTCATCCAGATCATTGATAAAGATCTTGAACAGCACTGGACCCAGCACTGAGCCCTGGGGAACACCACTCGTGACCGGCCTCCAACTGGATTTAACTCCATTTACCACCACCCTCTGGGCCTGGCCATCCAGACAGTTTTTCACCCAGCAGAGGGTGTGCCTGTTCAGGCCAATGGCAGCTGAATACTGTGAGAAACAGTGTCAAAGGCTTTACAAAAGTCCAGGTACACCACATCCACAGCCTTTCCCTCATCCATTAACTGGGTAACCTTGTCACAGAAGGAGATCAGGTTGGTCTGGCAGGACCTGCCTTTCATAAACCCATGTTGACTGGGTCTGATCACTTGCCTGTCCTGCATGTGCTGTATGATAGCACTCAATATGATCTGCTACATGACGTTTCCTGGTACCAAGGTCACACTGACAGGCCTATAATTCCCTGGATCCTCCCTCTGACCCTTCTTGTAAGTGGGAGTTACATTTGCCAGTCTCCAGACAAGCAGCGCTTCCCCAGTCAGCCAGGACTTTTGATAGATGAGGAAAAGGGGTTTGGCAAGGACCTCCACCAGCTCCCTTAACATCCTTGGGTGTATCCCATCCGGCCCCATAGACTTGTGGATGTTTAACTGGCTGAGCAGGTCTCTAACCAAGTCTTCCTGGAACATTGAGGGTTGGTCTTCACAGTCTTCTAGCTCAGGAGGCTTGGAGCCCAGAGAACATCTTACCTTACTATTAAACACAGAAGCAAAGAAGGTGTTAAGTACCTCTGCCTTGTCCTCATCCTTTGTTACTACTATTCCCCTTGCAAAGACTTTGTTTTCTTTGCCTTGAGAAGGAAGAAATGCTCTATGTATATGTGGTGAGGATCAGGAGAGTAAAAATCCAGGGAGAACCATCAGCTCTGACACACAGTCCTGAGCTTTGGCAGAAAATTGTTTTGTCCTTTTTCAATACAGGACATACCATCCCAGAACATTGTTCCTCCCTCCTTGCCCAAAGGAGGGTTTTGTCTGGCCTTAATTCCTGGGTGTCAGGGCCTCTGTGAACTGTGTGACCCTGCTGGAAATGTGATGCTCTATTGACTTGTCTATGCAGCACCAGAAAGGCTTCTCCTGAGCAACCTGCCTGTGACTTTAGGCAAAATGCTGCAGCTGACCAAGTGCTCCACGATGGAAGGGAACAGACCCCCTTCTCAGCATGACTCTGGCCCATGGGATGTGGAGAGCAGAGGGTGAGAGAATGTGTCTGATCCCAGTATTTTTCTCCTTGTAGTCAATGGGAAATGGATCCTCCAGCTACTACAGGCAGAGACACAGGTCGGTGACTGGGCACGTCGCACAGACCAGCATCTTCTGTGCACGCCAGCGCTCTCGTGCACTCCTTGACGCAGATGGATGTGCTCTGGTATGCAGAGCCATTTGCTGGCTGGGAGGTGTATGCTGCAGCTCTCGCTGGGCTCTGGCACAGCTGCGGTGTGTGGTCTTCCTCTTGAAACCTCTGTCTGCTCTGGTCCCCTCTGAGAAGGAGGCTGAAGTCAGCCGGAGAGCCCTTGGAAGCGATGATGCTGGGGGAAAGCCTGTTTCAGCTTCAGCCGCTAGCATCAGGGGAGTTGCTAGGTGGAGAAGCAGCCTGCAGAGGACATATATGGGTAGCATCATATGCATGACTTGTACTGTCCAGATTCAGGAACTGTCCAAGCCTGTTGGCCCTGCATGGGCAGCATGACCATACCTGTACTGAGAAGAAATCCCAATCTCACTCCCAGGTCTCTTCACCCTACAGAGTCAAACTGGGATGAGACACAGCCTAAAGGAGTGTGTGTGGCTCTACCAAAAGGCAGGTTAGTTAGCAGACAGCTCGCCTGTGGATCTGGGGTAACCTTCCCACAGCCAGCGGTGGGGGTCAAGGTGCTGGAGGGCTGATAAAGTAAATGGGTTTGGCTGGAAGGGAGTCTCGGAGTTGGGGGGAAGCCCTCCCACAGTACTGTACCTTATCTTAGCAGCGCTGACACACGGCAGCA
The DNA here is from genome assembly GCA_033558185.1 of Dromococcyx pavoninus. NCBI lineage: Eukaryota > Metazoa > Chordata > Aves > Cuculiformes > Neomorphidae > Dromococcyx > Dromococcyx pavoninus. The sequence continues at coordinate 20,499 of JAUMJL010001878.1, forward strand.
CCCCTGACCAGCCTTTCTGCCTCATCTCCTCACTGTGGACTTGAGCCAGTGGTGTCATCTCTGCCCTTCCTGCGCTGAGTGCTGCAGGAGGTGAGGGCTTTGGCACAGCCTGGCCAGGCTCCACGCTGGATTTACTGCCTCGCAGAGTTTGTGGCATCGCCCCAACAGCTGCAGCTGGCTTGCACGCACACACACATGCACGCACGCGTGCATGCACACAGCTGTGGCAGAAATGGGTGAGTCAGGCAGGAGGAGGGGATGAATCACATGGCAATGAGTCAGCAGGAAGCAGGGGGCAGGTGCTGTCCCAGGGCTAGGCTTTAATGGAGCCCAAAGGCCTGGCAGCCCATGCCAGGTTCCTCAGACGATGGAGTGAGGGTGCTGGGAAAGCTGCAGGACTTAGCAGGTGGTGGCAGTGCCTGTGGCTTGGGAACAACCTGGGATCTGGCTCTGCCATGTGCTGAACTCTATTCTGCCCACATCTCCTCTAGCTGTGGGTATGTTACTGTCCAGGAGGGGCTTGGGGCATCCTTAATGCTGAGGCTTTCCCAGGATGGACCGAAGATGAGCACCACAAAGGAACAGTGCAATGATAAGGTATATGAGCCGCTGGTATGTGTTGTGGATCCCTGTCCCCATGCAGGCAGCCTTGGGCAAGCTGAGCAGGTCTCCATCCTGGTTGGATCCTGCCCAGTAACCTTCCTATCCACCCTGAGTGAGCGGGGAGAGGATGGAAGAGTGAATGATACCTGCTGGAGCAGAGTCAGATAAACAGATAGCTCTGAATTTCATGACTGCAGCATCAGGGAAGAGCTGGGATGGGAATGACGCACTGCATATATGGGTGTGCGGTTAGTCATTGGCTTTGAAATCTCTCCAAAATCCACCTGGGCTCTGTTGCAGACTTAGGGGAGTGTTGGTGGGATCGTGGGTGGCTGCTTCCCTCGTCCAGGAACCTGGTCTAGGCTGTTGAGTCTCTGTCTAGCCCAGCTGGTCTCTGCTGAGTTGACTCTTAGTGGTCTTGCTCATCACTTCTGAGGGCAGCAGTGAATCCGAAACTTTGTGTATGTAAGACCAGTACTTGGGACTCGCGGCTCAGGATAGCCTCGGTTTGTTGCAGCAGGCACTGACATAGGTACTTGATATCACTTCCAAACAGAGAAAGGATCAAGTACTTGAACAAAAACAATGCTCACTGATCTCAGTGTTGAGGTGAGTCTTTTATTTTTCAGCACCCCCAAGGTATGCAGTGCAGGTGTCTGCTGCTTAGAGCTGGCCACAAGTATCTCTTGTCTTCCCTGGTGGCACCCCTGGCTGGGCAGGATGGAGACTTATGGGCTCCAGCACTCTCCAGAGATGCCCTCGAACTCTGGCCCAGCTGTGGGTTTGCTGGTGTGCTGCAGTACACTGGGGTCAGAGGCTGAGAGCAGTGGGTTTGTGCAGCCTGGGAAAAGGAAGGTGGTGAAGGTAGCTCTCACTGCAGCTGTGGGTTTAGAGAGAAGCTGTAGCTGGACATTCCTGGTAAGTGTCCAGGGACAGGATGAGAAGCAACTGTACACAAGGGAAATTCCGATTACGTATTAGGAAAATGGATTGACAGCAGCCGTGAAGAGAAGGACTTGGGGGTGCTGGTGGGTGAGAAGCTCAACATGAGCCAGCAATGTGTGCTCACAGCCCAAAAAGCCAACGACATCCTGGACTGTGTCAAAAGAAGTGTGGCCAGCAGAGCGAGGGAGGTGATTCTGCCCCTCTACTCTGCTCTCATGAGACCTCACCTGGAGTATTGTTTCCAGTAGTGGAGTCCTCAGCACAGGAAGGACGTGGATCTGTTAGAGTGAGTCCATAGGAGGCCACAGAGATGATCAGAGGCTGGAGCACCTCTTCTATGGGGACAGGCTGAGAGAGCTGGAGAAGAGAAGGCTCCAGGGAGATCTTATAGCAGCCTTTTGGTACTCAAAGGGGCTACAGGAGGGCTGGGGAGGGGCTCTTTATCAGGGATTACAGGAATAGGAAAAGGGGGAATGGTTTTAAGTGGAAAGAGGAAAGATTTAGATTAGATCTTGGGAAGAAGCTTTTTCTTGTGAGGGTGGTGAGGCACTGGCACAGGTTGCCCAGAGAAGTCATGGCTGCCCCATCCCTGGAGGTGTTCGAGGTTGGATGGGGCTCTTTACGTAGTGTAAGTTGTCCCTCCCCACAGCAGGGGGGTTGGAACTGGATGGGTTTTAAGGTCCTTTCCAACCTAAACTGTTCTATGATTAGGAAAAATACTTCCCCACAAGGGCAGTTAGACACTGAATCAGGGCTCAGAGAACGGAGAGCAGCCTCCACATTCGGAGACCTTTGGCCCCTGGCAGGGGCAAGCCCTGAGCAACCTGCTTGACATTTGCCCTGCTGTGAGGAGCCCCCAGAGGTTTCTTCCCACTGCTGTTGTTCCCTGCTTCTTAAGTTCTTGGGGTGTTAGACAATGTAGCAGCTCCTGGCTTGTTGGACTGACAGGCTTAGAAATGAGTGGAGGGATTGGAGTGTTGTTTTGTCCATCCCCTTCTTCTGGATTGGTTTGTCTTGTCCATACGGTATTTGTAGTGCCAGGGGATGGAGGCGCTGCCATAGCAGCACTGCCCAACTCATTGCTTTACCCACACCTATCTTAGCCACCTCTCCAGAGATACATGTTATTCTCTCCCTGCATAAGCACAAAAAGCCTGTCAGCAGTAAAACATGGGATGATAAAGCATGGTCTGCTGGCAGTGCAGAGCTGTGATCTGTAGCAGGGTGCTCATGTTGTCAGGAGGCTGGGGACGACGCTGGCGCCCAGCCCTCTGGCTGGAAGGGCTCCAGGTTTATCTTCCCGTGATGCCTGTCCCAGAGACAGTGGCGATATTGAGGGAAGTCACCAGTAGCCTTTCTAAAGCCTCCAGCTGCCTGACTATCTTGAGCAGATGGAGGCTGAGATGAGCCCAGAGGACTGTCTGGAAAGAATTACTTGCTCCCAGTGTTTTCCATTTCGTTGCCAGCCTTTTATTCTCATGGCTGCTCTTTTCCTGATCCTGTCCTTCTGCAAGGCTGGCTGCTGGCAGCCTTATCAGTCTTGTCTTCAGAAACAACTTCACTCTGTGATTTATTATGCCTCCGAGCTTTGGCCGTGCTGCCTGATGCTGCAGAAGCCCACATCCAGTGCTCAAAGGGTGTTCAAGTCCATGTCCCATCCATTCTGCAAGGTTAATGAAGCAGAGCAAAGGGGGCTGCATAGAATCGTAGAATCATTAAGGTAGGAAAAGACCTCTAAGAGCATCCAGTCCAACCACTAGCGCAACATCGCCATGCCTGCTAAATTATGTCCCAAAATGACACATCTACACATTATTTGAATACCACCAGGGATGGCGACTCTACCACTTCCCTGGCCACTCTTTTCCAATACTTCACCAGTCTTTCCGGGAAGAAATTTTCCCTAGCATCCAATCTAAACCTCCCCTGGCACAACTTGAGTCCATTTCCTCATGTCCTATTGCTAGTAACTCGGGAGAAGAGACCAACACCCTTCACATGTAGCCATAGTGCCCAGGCAGAGCTGACTTGCAGAGGTAGCTACATCTGCCTCCTGATCCAGCAGAGTCTGGGAGGATGTCCAGACTCCTCAAATGCTTTTATGCAGGTTTTCCAGGTCTAGGATGTTTCCACAAGCCAGCGTTAGGCTCAAGTTGCTCCTCTCAGCCTTTCCCTTAGGCTCGTTGGTGCTGGGCTGCCATCTTGCTCAGAGCCCTGTGGGATCTCCCTTTGCAGCAGTCCCCTTGTTACTCAGTGCCACTCTGGGCGCTCTTGCGTCACTTGGGTATCCCTGTTACAACACCCGCACATATTGAGAGCAGCTGCACAGGTTGATCACTTCAGGGCCCAGGTCCGGCTGGTTCCTGGTAGTCCATGAAGATCTCTCGAGGCCCTTGCAGGCCTTGGAAGGGTCAGGTGGGGGGACATCTATGTCCCCAGCAACATAGTTTCCACCAGGGCTGAAAAATAATAAAAACAAACTGGGTTTTGGACCAGTTACCATGGTTAAGCTGGTTTCTGCAGACGCTGAAGTTTGTGTGTCCCCACAGAAGCAGCGCAGCAAAACACGGGCTGCAGCAGTGGCAGCGAGCAGGGTTTGCACAGGGGCCTTGGCATCTTGCAGGGTCTGATGTGGGGGCTCATGTCCTGCACAGGAGGGTTGTTTGGGGATGCAGATGTGTCTTGAGCCTGTCCTTGTTACTATTGCTTCTATGAAGATGAGGGATGCTGATATGCTAGTGCTCAATTGCCATGTAGTCACTGCAGGCTGTGCTTGCCGCATAGCCCCGAGGGCAGGTCCTCTCTAGCCACCTCCTGACACCAGTTGAGCCTTGGCTTCCTTCATCTCCATTCAATGTCCAGGAACCAGGTAGATTCCTGTTTCCATCCCAAGAACATCCCTGCCTGTGTGCATTGGTTGGAGACCTGGAAGCCCTGCAGAAGCCTGTCCCCTCTGGAGGGGGCGTCAGATGCAGTGGGTAGAGGGCTCTACTGTCAGGGACACCCTGCAAGTGGTTCAGGGTGTGTGGACCAGGAGGTCTGCCAGTTTCATGGGATGAAATAGGAGGCCGGGCTGTGTCTCCCACCGCCCTGCATATGAGTGTGTCTGCAGTGGGACGTGCCAGTCCCTCTTACCCTCTCGTTTCCCTTCAAGGGACTTCTGCACTTGTGTGTTTGCATCTGTTATGGGCAACAGTGTGAGTGTTTAGGTGACAGCTCTGACAGCTGCTTCCTAATGCCAGCAGGGTGTTTCTCTCTCACCTTTGGTCCCATGGGAAGGAAAGACCCCAAAGCACAGAACATTGAATCCATGGTGGAAATCCTCCATGCCTCCAGTAGCCCTGGATGTGTCCAGCTCTTTACAATCAATGATCTACAAAGCCTCAGCCTTTACAGATCAAGTCCCTGCCCAGCCCATCTCCCTGCTCTAGGCTTGAGACTTTCTAAATCGCAGCTGGAAGGGCTGAGTTGGGTGGATGTGCACGGCCATCTGTGTGTGTGTGTGGTATCTCCTCCCCTGTGCCATGTAGATGTCTAGCACAGGGAATGGAAAAGATGCTGAATGTTCCCACAGCTGCTGCAGCCTTATCTGCAGGCTGCAGCTTAGTAACACCGTGCCGGAGGCCCGAATGCCTGTGCCCAAGCACCTCCCTTGGAGGGCTCTTACACTAAAAGGAAGTATATCGCAAGAGGGCTTGCAGTGGGGACAGGCGGTTCCCACGGGGTAAGTGCTAAGTCCACAGTCTTTGCTGCCCTCCCTACCACAGGCACTTCACCTGCTCCCTCTTCCCATGCATAGCTTTGATCCCTGTGTCCGGAGATAATGCAGCATCCCCAGGACCTCTGCTGCTGCTCTGCAGTGCATTTAGAGAGGTAAGGAAAGGTGACATTGCAGTGTCTCTCCCCAGAGAGGTGTCAGGGACCTGTCAGTGGGGGGTGTGCAAGGAGGTTCAGGCTGGCAGTGCTGTAGGTGGGTGGCAGCTGGGAATGGGGGCAAGTTATAGTAGGAGCTGCAGCAATCAGGAGGCAATGGAGCTGGGGACATTGGGGATGCACACGGAGGTGCATGTGAACAGGGCATGTTGTGGTGGTGGTGGAGGACAGGGTTGGGGAGGGAGTGAAGAAGGGCACACTACAGGAGGATGCAGAGCCTGGCTGCCACATGGAAGATAGGGGAAAGGTGAAGGATTGTGCCTCTGGGTTTGGGACAACGTGGATGGCTATAGGCCATCGGGGTATAGAAAGAGCTGGCTTGGCAAGGGGGGAGGGTGGGGCAATGGTTGCCTGTAGCTGTGTGCAAGGGTGGGCAGAGGCAGAAGAGAGGAGTCAGCAGAGATGGGAGCAAGAGGGGTGTCCCATCACCCACTGGTTGCCTTGTGTTTTCCTAGCACACAAAGCATCCACCTCCTCTCTGGGAGGTGTCAGGGGCTTGTATATCTTTACCTTTACCTAGTCCTGCTTGGACCTGAGGTGTGCCTCCCTTGGACTAATGTCCTTGTTTAGGTTGAAACGTGGCAGCCTGTCAGTGCCCTGGTCATGGCCAGAGACACCAGACATTGTAAAAGTGCAGAGCAGGACCCATTTGGCTTTTTGCAGCCATCCCGTGACCTGCTGCACAGGCACATGACTTAGTAATTACCAACGGTGGAAAATTTTCCATCGTTCGTGGTTGGCACCGAGGTCTCGAGTGGCGAAGTCAGTCCATGCGGTCCTCCAGTGGCCAAGGTCCCTGTCCGTTGGGCCACCACCCCTGGAGAGGGGTGAGAGGACTGGAAAGGAGCTGACCGATGTGTTCTGGTGCCTGGGTGGCCAGGGGCTTGCTTTTGTGGTAGGTGCATTCTTTGTTGCCCCAGGGTGACTGCCGAGGCCACTGTGCTGCTGCAAGGTCACCGCTGTAGGGTTCTGCAGGCTGCCCCGGTGGCAAAGCTTGCAGGCACGATGCTGGCTGTGCCTTCCCCCGGGGAGCCGTGGTGCACGGCAGCCACCCGAGGTGAAAAGACACAGTTTTTTATGAAGCCAAGCCAACCTGGAGGAATTTTCCCCTTGTGGCCAGCTGTTGTCCTGGGCCTGTCTTGCGTCCTGCAGCGCTTCCCAGCCAGCACTGCCTCTGAGAGGGGAGCGAGGGCTGTCCCGCCCTTCAGACTCCCTGCGTCAGGCAAGTGGGTGCCACCTCGGGCTCGCGGGGGTGAGTAGCTGTGGTGGAGCCCAGCAGCATCCTACTGCCTCTGCAAGGATCCTCCTGGGCAGCGGAGAGTTTTCCCCACCCCCAGCTCTGCCGCTGCCTCTTTGTTTTCTGGCAGAAGCCTCTGTGCCTTTTCATTGCTGTTGAGGCGCCGAGCAGGAGCCTACATGTGCCGCTGTGTGTGCATCTCGCTGGGAACGTGATGTGAGCTGGCAAGCCTGCCGGGCTGGGCATCTCCCTTGCAGGGCTGTGGAGGCTGGCCAGGAGCTTTGGAGGTCTCCTTTTCAGTGAGCTGTTCCTCAGGTCAAGCAAGGCTTTGAGGCCGCTGGTTTACTCTGCGAAACCCTCTTTCACGTTAGCAGCATTTCTGCACCTTGCCACAAGTGGAGTAAGTTGGATGGGAAGGGGCCGGTGCTCAGCTCGGCTCTGCTGGGGGCTTGGGCTCTCTGCTGTGGTCTTTCCTCACCCTCACTCCTGCTGAGAAGCCACCTGAGATGAGAGCAGCGCCAGGGGCTGCAGAGCCGGATACGACAGTGGCTGAGGATTGCTTGTGCTGCGCCTGCCTCCGTGTATTTGATCTCTCGACTTCCAGCGGGGACTGAATTCCTGTGCTGAATTCTGGGCTTGGCTCTTGTGAAAGGATCCAATTATTTCAGAGCTTTGAGCATCTCCATTTGCTGCCCATATTTGCAGCGCCCGAGTCTGGAATTCCAAGTGATTAACGTGGCTGTGACATCCCTCCTAGGGGTGTTATCTTTGCTCGCTGTCCCCCACCGCCCCCCTCTTCCTCCTCCAACAGCGAGCGAGCGAGACAGGCAGGCAGAGACAAAGGTCTGTCCTCAACCTGGGCTGTCCTCCCCGTGAGCTGAGCGGTGGCTGCTGCATGGGATTTCCCTGCCCTGCCTGCTGCAGGTTTCCTGGGCTCCCGGTCGAGTGCTGGAGCTGGGTGGCCGTGGGCTGTGAAACTGAGGTTTGAGCCTGCTGGGCTGGGTGGGCAGGGGATGCTGCTTGGCTTTGGAGAGCTACCCGATTGTCCTGATGGATTTTGAGCTGCTTTTCATTCTTTGACTGTGCTTTCCGGGGGGAGAGGGGCAGCCGTGCATGGAGGGGAGGCGGGCGGTGAGGGTTGGACGTGGGGGAAAGCTGTACACAGGTGGCCGTTGCATAGCAGGATCTGCCTGCAGACCCTGCGAGCCCCCCTTCCCAGCTGCAGGCTATTGTCAGCATCGCTGCCTGCACGAGAGGCACCGGGGCAAGGTGTGCGGAAGCAATCCATACGAGGACGTGGGGCATCGAAGGGAGCAGGCTTAAGCCCCTGGGCTGGGAGCTCTGTTCCAGTTCCCAGGAGAGGCTTCATTGTGTTATCCTGAGTCGGCCAAGCAGAAGGGCTCGGTCCCTGCGGCACCTGTGCATGGATCTGGGGCTAGGGAGGCACCGCATGTTGCCGGGCAGAGCTCAGTCCCTCAGTATCCCTGCTGCAGCCTGGAGCCCCAGCAAGTCACCCTGTGGGGAGGGCTGCTCTGTACATGGGTTTTCTGCACCCTGTCAGTGTCTCATCCCGTGGGATGGAAGGAAAGGCAGAAGCAGCACCTCAGTGACATGGGTGCTGTGGGGCAGAGGGAGGTGCCAGGTCTGCCTCTGTAGAAGCTGTCTGTCATGGACACAGCCTCTTGCCCCATCCTTCCCCTCTGGGTTTGAGTTTCCTCCCTGTTATCTGCACAGGGGCCAGCACAGAGTGAGGCTCTGCAGCTGCATAAATCTGGCAGGGTAGGAGGCCTCCTGAGGATCCCTGAGAGCAGCACTTGCCCTTGCAGTGGGGCAAGGATGCTCTCTGCCATTGCATCCTCCCTCTCCCTTGTTTCCACCAAATGTGGGCTCCTTCTTTCCCAGCCTGAATCCCAGGGGAGTGCTAGAGCAAAGTCTGTACCAGTCGTCTTTCCCTGCAGGCCCAGTTTGCCCCTCTAGCATGTCTCTAATCAGCTTCTCTCCAGGATTGCCACCTCTCCTATGGACAGTGCTGGAGGAGGTCCCCAGCCTCACACACCTGTCTATCTCTTGACAGCAATGTGCCTGATCTGTCAAGCTGTGGAGAAATCCTTCTCCTGTGGCAGCGTTGCTGCTGGTGCTGCCATCCTTCAGGGCTCTAATGGGAACTTTCTGCCTGCTGGCACTTCTCATGTTCTGCTCTTAGCCTGTGCCAGGGAGCTTCTGGGTTCACACTTGCACTAGTTAGATTTCTTTCCTTCTCAGGTTCAGATAGGACTGATGGAGCTGTGACGTATGCTCCAGGCAGTCTGTTTCCAGCATTTTGTGTTGTTTCTTCTCCTATGTTGTGCTCTCCTTGTGCTGAAGTTGATAATTTGCCCTCCTGTAATGATGGCTCCTCTCTTTCCTGGCTGTGTGGTTCCTGATTCACCCCCAGTGAGGCTACGAAGGTCTCCTTAGCACTTCCCATGAGTGGAATCAGGAAGAAGGAAGGCAGCAAAAGCCAGTTTTGGGTTGGTTTGGCTTTTTTGGTTGTCTAAGTGATGCAAGGATCAGTATCAGCCCTGCCAGCCCCTAAGCATGGCTCTCTGCCCTAGGCAGCAATGCCCAAACCAAAACCTCTTGTCCACTGGCCATGCATCCCCTGGACTCGCTGCTGGTACTGCTTTGGGAAGCTCACGGATCCCTGCTGGGTGAGCACGTCCCCTTCAGGCACAGCTCTTGCTCTCCTTGCACCAGTGTCATGTTGACAGCTCTGCCAGGCTCCCCTTTTCAAGGGCTCTGCTGGTTCTGCCCCATGACAACTGCCCCCCCGACTGGCAGAGCTGCCCCCACATCCTTCCCACTTCCTTTCTGGCTTGTACAATACCGTTAAAACAGCAACAGATCCTTTTGCAGGCTGCAACCCGGCATGTGGTACAGCTGCTGCATCACCCAGCCAGGGACCCCTCCTCACCTGCCATCCTGCTCTGTGGCCACCAGACTGAGACCACGGTCTGTTAATCCTGGGTTTCCCTTGGATGTGCTAATAGGAATGAATCCAGCAGGTAAGCCAAGTCACTGACACTTCCCGCTCCCAGGCCTGACTGTGTTGTCTGGCATAATGATGTAGTGGCTCAAAGTCCTGGGAAAAGTGGTGTCTCTGCCCCAGCACCCTGGAGACAGTTCTTCCCTTAGGGTCCCTCTTCTGAGTGGAACCAAGTAGGCAGCAACTCATAGTGCCTTTCGCTGGGCTGGAGGAAGAGAGGAAAGCTGGCAGGCTTTTACAGGCTGAGAGAGTTGGGGTTGTTCAGCCTGGAGAAGAGAAGGCTCCAGTGAGACCTTACAGCAGCCTTCCAGTACTTAAGAGGGCCCAACAGGAAAGCTGGGGGGGGGCTCTTTATCAAGGAGTGTTGAGATAGGACAAGGGAGAACAGTTTTAACCTGGGAGTTATTAGTTAATAGGAAGAAATATTTTCCTGTGATGGTGGTGAGGCACCGGCATTGGTTGCCCAGAGAAGTCGTGGCTGCCCCATCCCTGCAGGTGTGCAAGGCCAGGTTGGATGAGGCTTTGAGCATCCTCATCCAGTAGAAAGCGTCTCTGCCCATGGCAGCGGTGTTGGAACTGGATGATCTTTTAAGATCCCTTCCAACCCAAACCTTTCTAAAATTCAATGAAAGCTGAGGCTGGAAAAGCTCTGGACCTACGTACTGGGAGACTTTTGCAAAAGTACAGGGTCTCTCTTGTCCTCTGAGCATCATGGAGGCTGGGGAGCTTGGCAGGAGCCCTGCAGAGAGCAGAAGGAGCTCCCCCAGCAGGCAAAGCCTTTAAAGTCCTATTCTAGAATCAGAGCACCAGCACAGGCTGAAGCATTGACAAAATCACCATCACGTGGGCTTAGGACGGGCCAAACCTTTGCTGGGGCACATGGAGGCCCACGTGCTGCATCCAGGGAATGGTACCTGTGCTGCTTAGGTAAGTTGATGAGGTCCTGGACCTGTCCCATCTGAGCAGCCAGAAGTAGGGCTCTAGAGACACCTGGCTCAAGGGGAGGGAAAAGGAGAGGTGACCAGGTGATGTCTCCCTGTCCCTGCTCAGGGTGCAGGAGTCCCTGGCTCTCAAGGGGACAGTGGGCTCCTGCTGGGTGCTGTAAGAGACTGAGCCCTGCTGTAAGCTCCCTGGGCTCTCAGTAGCGAGGAGCTTCTCTGCAAGACAGAACCAAACACAGCCAAGAGAAACCCTATAGCTAGGGAAAGCAAGGTGGGAACCTCCCCTGGTCATGGTGCCTTGCATCTCGAGGAGTGTGAGGAGCACTGTTGTGCTCCAGCACTGTTTCTCCAGGGGGATGTACAAGGAGGTCTCAAGGTGGAAACACTGTTGGGAGTGGACTTGGGGAATCCTGGCATTTCCCAGCACGATGCTTCAAGTGATAATATCTGGACTGGAAAAAACATGGTGCACCCCTTGTGCCAAGTGTGTGCAGTTCTGGTTAGCGCTGGCATCACCTGGTGACTGGTGGTGAGGTCTTGGCTGCGATGGGATTTGTGGTGTCAGCATCTTAGCCTCTCCTGATGGACCCATTCTCCTGAAATGGGACCACTGCTGTGGAGGAAAGGGCTGTGACTCTACAGGAATATGGGAAGGAGAAAGAAAGGATGCAGCTGAAACTATGTGTCTCAGCACGGACACACACAGAAAGGATGTGACTTTCTCCCACCACACCATGCTGACACTAGGTGCTAGTTGCTGATTTTGCTTCACAGTGGTTGACTGCCGCACAAGCTGTGGTAAAAATCTCCTCCAGGGATGGAGGAGGAAAGCAGCAGCCTGGTGAAAGAGCTCCTCACCTTCCAGGCAGGCAAAGCACAGCATGTTACCACCTCAGCATCCACCCATAGCTGCAAGCATCCACTTGCTTTTCTACCTGCCTTGGTGCAGGCCCCTTGTGGGGTGCCAGGAGGAGCTCATCTTTACAAAGAGCTTTTGTGGAGGTTTTGGATCGGAAGTTTGTTATGTTATGGCATTGATTTCCCTTGATGCAAGTGTTCCTTGGGAGCTGGCATATTTATCTGGCTGATCACTGGTGGTGCCCTTCCCCAGCACTGCTGATGGTGGCTTTTGGGCTGTCCAGTGCTCAGGGACTGGCCATGACTACCAGTTAATTACAAATCTTATTTGGCATGGAATGAAAGAACAACCTCTTTCCTGGGGCAGGCGAGGTCAGGCAGCGAGCACAGCGAGTGACCTGCGGAAGCTTCCCACCTGTATGACGATGGGATGCAGAACTTGCCAGACCAGGGTGCTAGAAAGTGGGTGCACTCAGGGGTTTGGTGCCTCTGAGCATCCCTTTGGGGGTTTTGTTCATCTGCTAGGCCCTGCTGTTCCCAGCCTTCAGAGGAGTGAGTGCTGCTGGGCTGGGATGCCCAGTAGGACAGACATGGTTTCCATCCGGATGGCTGCTGCAGTAAGCCCCCAGTCAAGGGCAGCATGGGGAGGGAGGTGAGGAAAGCATTTTCCCCAGGGGTGGGCAGTATTTCCTCCTTTTCCTGGAGGTTTCTGTGCCAGCAAAGCTCACAGGCTGCCCCTGCAACAGAGGGGCTGAGGGTGGAGGTGCCCAATAGCTCCTGCCCACTCTGAGGGTGTTGCACCATGAGCTGCTGCTTAAGCTGACTCTGTTCCTTACCCTCTTCCAGCCATCAAAGCTGCAGTGCTGGTGTATTATGACTGCAGGGGAGCTGTGTTGTGTCTGAAAATCTCCATTGTGCATCAAGGACACATCTGAGCAGGTGAGTGCTGTGTACATGAAAGGACTGCTGGTTTTGCACTGGGGGAAGCTGGTGGGGGGCCATCATGGCTCAGGGCTGTCAGACTTCTAGTTTATGCCTCCCCTGCCAGGCATCTTTTATTGGAAGCAAACAACTCCAAGCTCTTCTCCTTGTCTTTAAAGCCAGAAAGTGTACTGTGCCCTGTTGTAGAAGGGGCAGGAAGTGGATATGAGACCAGTGGCTAGTTGGAGGCTCAGAGGTTGTCAGTGGTCTGCAGTGTTTTGGAAAGCACAGCATGAAATTGTCACGAGAAACAAACAGGGATTTGTTCGTATGCACTGGGTTTCATACAGGAAGACACACAAAAGGGATGTAAAATACGAATGATGTGTGGAAGTTCACAGCTTAGCTTAAAGGGGGCCTACAGAAAAGCTGAGGAGGGGCTCTTTATCAGGGAGTGCAGGATTAGGACAAGGGGGGATGGTTTTCAGCTGAAAGAGAGGAGATTTAGATTACATATTAGGAAGAAATTTTTTCCTGTGAGGGTGGTGAGGCACTGGCACAGTGAAGTCATTGATGTCCCCTCCCTGGAGTTGTTCAAGGCCAGGTTGCACGGGGCTTTGAGCAGCCTTTGAGCAGACTTTGATCCAGTGGAAGGTGTGTTTGCCCATGGCAAGGAGTTGGAACTGGATAATCTTCAAGATCCCTTCCAACACAAACCATTCTATGATTCTATGATTTGTAGTTTAAATGGAAATCAAGGTGATGCCTCTGCCTGAGATAGCTGAGATGTACCCATGTATCTATTGGGTATGTACCCTGAACCTTGGGTTCAGGAGGCAAGGAGAGGCCAAGCCTCAGTGCTGCCTTCTCTGCCTGTGTAGCCCCACAGGCAGGCAGTGCCCTCCTGCCCTTCTCCTGCAAAGCATCTGAATCACTCCAGCCCTGCATCTCTGCTTTTCTTCCCCTCAGAGCTGCTGTGGAAACTGAAGAGCTGGAGAGGACGGTGCAGAGGTCTAAAGGCACACTGTGATGGTGGGAGCCATTCCACGGCAGCCACGCCGCTTCTGGGGGTGCTTGGCTGGCAGGTGTCTTCAGCTCATTGTGCCAACGACTGCCCACTGCAGGACAGGGAACTTAATCTGGAGCAAAGCAAAGTTCTGCTGCAGAGGGGTGAGTGTGGGAGCAGCCAGCACAGGCTGCAGTGTGGTGGGTAACACAGAGGGGCTGAGGCTGTCAGGGACCTCTGGAATTCATCTTTTCCACCCCCCTGCCCCAGCAGGCCACCTTGGGCCAGCTGCCCAGGACTGTACAGCTTTGATTATCACCAAGGAACCACAGCTTCACTGGGTGACCTGCTTCAGTGCTTGGACACCCTCACAGTAAAAAAGTGTTTCCTGATGTTCCAAGGAACCTCCTGTGTTCCAGTCTGTGCCCTTTGCCTCTGGTCCTGTCATTGGGAACCAGTGGAAAGAGCCTGGCTCCATCCTCCATCCTTTTTGCACCCTCCCTTGAGGTATTCATATACATTAATGAGATCCCTTCTGAGCCTTTCTCCAGGCTGATCAGTCCCAGCTCTCCCAGCCTTTCCTCATAGGAGAGATGCTCCAATCCCTTAGTTATCTTGGTGGCTCTTTGCTGCACTCTCAGGTGTGGCCTCACCAGTGCTGAGCAGAGAGGAAGGATCTCCTCCCTCACCCTGCTGGGAATGATCTGCCTAATGCAGCCATTTGTATTCTTTACTGCAAGGACACATTTCTGATGCACGGTCAACTTGGTGTCCCACCAGGACCTCAGGGCCTTTTCTTAGCTGCTTTCCTGCTCATTGCCCCACAGCACGTCCTGATGCATAGGTTTTCCTTTTGCCACTCCTTTTAAACAAAATCCCTGAGCTTAGCCACCTGGCCTGTCACTTTCGCATTGCCATCACTGCAGGGGTCAAAATACCACATGCAGCCTTGCTCTCCAGGTAGCCGTGACCCACCTGGAGAACTGATTTCCCTGTTGTTCAGCTGCCTCTGACCACAAGAGCAGGCACAGCTGTCAGGCACAGGCTGATTGCCAGGCTCTGGAGCTCCTCAGTCTGCCTGGACTTTTTCTGCCTCTCCTCAGCTCTTGCAGACAGTATTTAGCATTCCAGAAAGACTCATGGTCAGCATTCTCACAGCTCTCAAACTGCACTGAAAATCAAAAGCCAGGCCAGGCAGCAGGGAGAAGGTTGGGCTAGCAAGGAAGGCGGGGTCAATTGGGTGGTGCGGAAGCCCATGGTGTGCCCGTGGTGTACCACTAACTGACATGATGGAGGTCTCTGGTCCAAGCCAGCAGAGATGTGACATTGGGTCAGGTTTCCCCAGGTTGCTGATCCACGTTCCCATCCCCACCATGGATCTGTCAGCATAAAGCACTGACAGTGCCTCATTCAGCACATGCAGCCAGAACAGATCATCTTGGTGAGTGCTGGGAGATCTTGTTGCTGTGGCCCGAAGAGGTGATTACAGGCCTGAGCCCCTGGGACTGGTCGGACCTGCCTGACTCCTGCGCTCCAGAACAGCCCAAGCACATCAAGTCCTGGGCAGAGGGCAGGCCCCCTTTTCCCCACTTGTCTGGGCTTGTCTCCAGTAGCCTCCAGCCCTGGCTGGAGACTCCTCTCTGTGCCCAGGAAGTGCTAATCCTGCAGGTGGGTGACACCACATGGTCCCCTGAAGAGTCAGCCTGGTGCCTCTTCCCGTCCCCGGAGATCCAAGTGGGGCTGTAGGTGGAGCTGCCTGTACCGCAGCAGGTCTTTGGTGGCCAAAAGCCTGGACAAGAACAGGGATCCTGGGCTGAACACCATCCTCCTGCACTCTCTTTCCAGATGCTGTGCTGCAGTGCACGTCGTAGCGGAGAGTTCACGTGCACATCCTGAGCGAGGTGGCATCAGTCTCCCGCCCCCTGACCTCAAACCCTGACCTGTGGCACTTTACAGTCCCCCTCCTGCTGCTGCATGGGCTGTTCTGACTCTGGCTCCACTCGGAGTCCAGGAAAGTAAGGCTCCATGCGGCACATCCACGCAGAGACGTCCCTGCCCCCGGAGCACAGCACAGACCCCAGCCTCTCCCGACCCAGTGGAGAGGCACCCTTGGAGCCTCCCTCACAGCGCTGCACCCACCGCAGCATCCTCATGGGCTACAACGAGACAGAGATCAAGCGTCAGAAGGTTTACCAAGTTTCCATCTTTTCCCACCTCTCCAGCTCCTCTGAGAGCACGGAGCAGCGGGCAGGCAGCCTGCAAGCCAGCAAGAGGAGCTACCCCGAGCAGCGAACTCCAGAGGTGGGGCGAGACCCCAAACGAACTCACTGGGGTGGCGGGGGCCTGGATGGCAATCATGATGGAGGCGCTGGGCAGGCTTCCCTGGATGATGACGATACCTTTGAGGATGGTCTGCTAGTGCAGGAGCTATCCCTGTACAGCTCTGCCCAGCACTTCTCCCACAGTGGGCTGCGGGTGGTGGAGCACCGGTGTGAGGTCAGCCCTAGCCACAGCCCCAAGGCCAGCAGAGAGGACAGGTCCCAGGATGTCATCTCCTCCTGGCCCCAGCACATTGCTTGCAGTACTTTGCACACAAGAGACAGTTTCACAGTCTCATCAGGGGATCAGCCCACAGACTACGGGGAGCGGGCAAGTGGCCACAGCTTACTTCAACTTGATTTGCACAATATTGCACAGACAGCCCAGTTGGACTCTGGTGGGAGGAGAGAGAAGCCAGGGAGTAGCCCACCACACAGCAGCAGGGCTGTCAGAGAAGAGGAATGGCCAGTGGTGGCCAATGGGTGCAAAGAGTCTACAGCTCTACAGACCTCGCTCAGCCCTGAGCCTAGCAACCTGAGCTCCCTGGAGAAGACGCCCTGCAGGAGCAGCCAGCTCAGCAGCAGCAAGTGTCCAGCCAAAAGGAAGCTGTTGCCTGCTGGTGAGGTTGTGGCTGATTCCTGCTCTGAGGATGAGAGCCTGTCCCCACCGGCAAGAAAGAAGAGGGTTCTGCCATGCCATCCAGTGCCCACAGCCTGCCGCAGCACTGATGCCAAGGGGGCCCCATTCTGGAATCACCTCCTTCCTGCTGCCAAGGTGAGCATCACTCAGGGGGGGAAGGCAGGAAATGGCCTGGGAACATGCAGAGCTCAGGGCTGTCCTTGTGGGCAGTTGTGACACGCACAGCGTCCTGTCCTTTCCGAGTGACGCAGTGCTGGTGTGAGCAGGGTGGCGGCTGACAGCCGGCCCAGGTCTGTAGGTTGTCACCAGCTCTTGACACCCTGTAGTCACTGGATCCTTTGCTTGCAATGAGCTCTTCAGTCTGGAGAGCCTTGCTCTGTCAGGGCACAATCTCCCCATGGCAGCAACAGTTGGACACATGGCACAGGGACACACTTGGTGTCTGGCAGCTTCATGTTAAGCCAGACAGTGCAGGCTTGGGAAGACCAGCTGGCCTCCCTGACTAGGAGGAAGGTAGAGGTGTGAGTCAGCTTGTGTCCTTGGCCATGATATCCATTGGGCCAAGTGTTTGGTGGCAGGGAGCGGGACTGGACATACTCTGTCCAGGGAGTGGGAGTGGCGGTGCTGTGTGCAGAGATGGCACTGGCTTTTCTGGAGTTCTGGGATGCTCGTGGTATGTCCCCAGGGTGCCACAAGCTCTCAGAAAAGGGGTGGACTTCAGAGGTCTGCAATTACCCTGGCAGCTGAGCTGCCTGTGATTCCTCCCTTCTTCCCCATCCCTCCTGACCAGCTCCCTGCCATCACCGTGTTCTGCCAGCTGAGGCTGCAGCAGGCTTATGCCAGATCCGGCATGCTCCTCTTTTTCCCTGAGCCATCCCATGGTACGGGGACCCATAGAGACTGACAGCAGAGCTGCCTTGGCTTCTTGCTGCTTGGAACCAGGATGCACTGTCCCTGGGGCACAGCTTATGCCTGCCTGTGTGCCCTTTTTGGTGACTGTCTCCCAGCACAGCTGCCCCCTGCACTGCCCTTGCAGAGTGAAGCCCTCCAGCAGCTTCCCTGGGTTTTCCCGCCCCATCATGCCAGCCAGCTCCATCATCCCTTTGTGTTGTGCTGCCCTTTGTGTGGCTTCCAGAAGAGAAAACCCCTGAAAAGGGGACATCTTTAAAAGGAAGCAGCGGTGTGGCCCTGGCTTTACCCCCGACCCTGCAGCTGCAGGAGCCTGGCTGTGGGCAGGGGCGGGCAGCTCGCCCCTCTGCCCGGCACTACTACCCAGGACTTTGTGTGGATCTCCACGGGATCGGGCTTTTCCCAGGCTGGTCTGGGAGCTTCGTTGTACGTGTTGCCTTTCCCTGGGAGGTGCTGGTGCCTGTCTCTGTTTGGGGTGTCTTGTCACTGGGGCTGGTCCTGAAACTTGCTTTGCAGTGTGGGAGCTGCGTGCTGCGCCCTCAGCTTCGGTACCAGCACCCTTATCCCCAGCAGTTCCAAATCTCCTCCAGGCATTGCAGCCCTCATGCTGTCCTGCTGATGGCCCTTGCAGAGCCGGTTGATGGCTCCTCATGGATGGGAGCCTCTCCAGTCTGCTGGGACCATTGTGGGGCAAGGCAAGGGGTGATGGCACCTTCCAGGGGTGTGCAGTCCCTAGTCACTACCCTAACTCTGTTCTTGATTTTGTATCCTCTCCAGAGCTCTGCAGATTGCACTGTGGTTGGGAGGAGGCTGAAGAGTAACCTGCGTCTCAAATCGTGAGTGTCCTAGCAGACCTATGGGACAGATGAGGGGACTTGGGATGCCCAGCCACCCACCCCCCTGTAGGAGGGTCAGGTTAGGTCACTTCCCTGCCCCAGGCATCTCCCCTCCACAAGACTCCAGGCTGTGGGGTTGAAGGAGGTTTCTTCTGCCCCTGGGGAGTAGGAAAGTGGCCTCAACCTCCACCAAAGGAAGAGATGGGGGTCCTGCAGAAAGGAGGGCTCTCCAGTCCAACACCCATCTTCTCTCTCAAAGGCGACATCTCCGGAGGAGTACCAGGTCTTCCTCAGTGCCCTGGGCCACCACCACTGTCAGCCACGCTCTGCTGGGCAACTTTGAGGTAACAGTGCCCACCTGACAGGGAGGGAGGTGGGTCCTGGGGTCTCCAGGCTGCACTGGTGATGGATGTGGAAGGATCCTCAACATAGGGCTGGGCTGATTGTCCCCAGGGACCTGGCACACAGTGGCCATGTCACACAGCCATCATCCACCAGCAGGATGTTTCAGCCAGCAGATCTTGGGTGATGCACCAGGACCCTGGGTCCTGCTGAAGTGGCTGCTGTGGGGCTGATCCAAGGTGGTCACTGCAGCTCTGTGTTAGAAGGATGATTTCAGCCCACCAATTCACGATTGGGTCTGTCTCAGAGTGAGCAGCCAGGTTTCCTCATAGGCAGTCTCCCGAAAGCCAGGAGGCACATGATGCAAGCAGACGTGTGGTTGCGGTGGAGATGGAGTTGATCTCACCTGTAGCTTCAAAGTGAGGGGCAGAGCTGGTGTTTGAAGGTCCTTAACACTTCCCTCCTCTCCTAGGAGTCCATCCTGAAAGGGCGCTTTGCACCATCGGGGAGGATCGAGGGGTTCACGGCAGAGATCGGTGCCAGCGGCTCCTACTGCCCCCAGCATGCCACCTTGCCCGTGGACGTCACCTACTTCGACATCTCCGAACACAGCGCGCCCTCACCTTTCCTGGTACGCGGATGAGGGAGGGCTGGGACAGTGGGGGAGGTGAGTGGGGGCTGTATGCAGGCACCTGCATCCTGGGGGGCTGCCCCTCTCTGGAGAGCGTGGCTCCAGGACCAGTCTACCCAAGGAGACCGCTAGCTGTGCCAGGAGCAGTATGTAACCCAAAATGCAAGAAGAGGCAACCTTTGCAGGCAAGGGCAATCTCTGCATTGCTGCTTGTTTGTCCCTAGGTCTGGAGACGAATTGAGCTGGGTGTCTTCTTGCTGTCTTGTGCCAGGCATTCGTGCTGAGGGGCTGTCTGTGCTGGGTCCCAACTGTGCTCTCTGTGGGCTTTCTTCCTCCCTCACGTGCTCTTTCCTTTGCCCCAGGGAGTGATTGACTTGGAGGCCTTGGGAAAGAAGGGTTACAGTGTCCCCAAAGCTGGAACCATCCAAGTGGTGAGTCATCCCCTGGCAGGCTCCCATTGGCTCTCCGGTATGGGTGCACTTCGTTATGTTGTTTGGCAGGGCAGCAGCCAGGAATTCTGTGCAGAGGTGGGTACATGGTTGCCAAGAGGGGAGCATGGGGTCCCTAGGGAGGAAGTCAAGGTGATGGGAGATGTAGGGAGGGATGGTGGGGAGGGATGGCATCTCGGCAGAAGAGCATGTGTGTGCAGTGGGGCTGGGATAGGAGCACGGGAATGGAGGTGGATAAAAATGACTGACGTGTGGGCTAAGTTCTTTGGGGCTGGTGTGGGGCTTTCTGGACCCTTAGGCCTGCTGGTGCTGCCTCCAGATACTCCTTCCCTGCACTACGGATCCCGTTCCTGTGCCCTTTCCAGTCTAACCCCTTACACCTCTGTCTCCAGACCTTATTTAATCCCAACAAGACTGTGGTAAAGATGTTCTTGGTGACGTACGACTTCCAGGACATGCCAGCCAATCACATGACCTTCCTACGCCATCGCATCTTCCTTGTGCCCGTGGGGGAGAAGGAAGGGGCCTCTGTGGACCACAGCAACCCGATGGGCTCTGACCCACCTCGCAGGGTCCTCTGCTACCTGATGCACCTAAGGTAGTACATGCCGGGACCTGGGGGCTGCTCTTTTGGGGAGGTTGGAGCTGCAGTCTCTCTCCCTCTGAAGGCAACCAGAGTGTGGTCACCTTGACCAAGGGCTAAAGTAGTGAGGAACTCATGCCCTCCCCAGGCCATCCTGCCCTTTCCCGGGAGCCTGAGGCCCCTGTACCCTGCTCTTGTCTTCTCTCAGGTTCCACAGCTCCAAGTCGGGGAAGATCTACCTTCACAATGATATCCGGCTGCTTTTCTCCCGCAAGTCGATCGAGGTTGACTCGGGGATCCCCTATGAACTGAAGTCCTTCACGGAGATGCCAAGGAACCCTTGCTACTCACCCCGCGCCTGACCTTCTCCATCCCCCAGGGCCACCAGGGAGCCTCCATCACAGCACTTTGGGGATAGATGAGTACAGGGACAACAAAGCAAGCACCATCTTAAGTATCACCCTCCTCACGTGCTCTCATCCTCCCGAGCAGCACGGAAGTCATGTCTGTGCTCTGCGGCAAGGCCGGCATCACAGAGGGGGCTTCACTAGGAGGGGCAGGGCTAGGACCAGCCCTGGCACTCCAGAGTCATGCCCAAGTCCTCTGCCAGTGCTGATTCCAGCTCAGAGACTCAGCTGGAACTGGGGATAGGGAGGGAAGAGTTGAGTGAGAGCTCCAGGTGAGGCTGGTCCCGGGGCTGGGAGCACAAAGTGCAGAAGGGTTTGTATTTATTAGTATTTATTGTTGCTGGGAGTGCAGATGAAGCTTGTGCGGAGGATTGAAGGTGCTGTGCTGTTATTCCCTGCACTCTGTTGGTGCTGGATGAGGCCCCTGGCAACATGGGCCTGCCCTGGTTGAGACAGGACCATGGGAACTGTGAGTGTGGCTGGGGATGGGGACAGCTCAGGCTGTGGAAGAGTGCAGCTCCTGGGCTGGGGCAGCCTTAAAAGCCGTGGGAGAGGCCAAGACTTGCTGGACACCAGCTCTATGAGACCGCCCCCGCCTTGAAGTGGCTGGACTTGCCCTTCCACCCCTTCAAGGGCAAGCCAGACCCCAGGAAGCCTGTAGCTGGCAGGAAAGTGGCTGTTGCCGTGAGTCCTGGGTGCAGGAGCTGTGGCTGGGGTGGCTGGGGAGCTGGGAACAGCTGCAGGAGCATGGGGATAGCTCTCCTGGCAGGAGCATGGGGATAGTCCTTCTAGCAGGACCCTCTGGCGTCCGCCTGTACTGTGGCTCTGAGTGAAGGTGGAGGTTGCCAAAGAATTGGAGCCTTGTCCTGTGTGCATGGTGTGAACCCCATCCTGGAGCTAGGGTGGGGTGGTGTGCAGTGGGGGTAAGGTGAGCCTCGGATTCCCTGGGAAGAGGGGAAGCAGTGGAGGACACCAACCAGGGGTCGAGCTGGACCTTTGGGAGGGGTTTTGGGTGAGCTGGAGCAGTGCCCAGCCCTACTGTGGCCTCGGGGAGCTGGGGGACAGGGAGACCTTGGCCACACTGGGGAGACGGGGTGCAAAGTCCTGCTCCTGGGGGTGGGGGCTGGGAACCTGCTCCCTCCCCCCAAACATTGGGGTCTGCTCACACACACACACACAAAATCTGCTACCCCCAAAACATTGGGGACCTGCCCCGCTCCCGGGTCTGCCCCACACACACACTGGGGTCTGCTTACTGCTCCCCCTCCAACCATGGGGGTTGCTCCCATACAAACTGGGGTTCTGCCTCCCTCCACACAGCAGGGCCGTGACCTCACCCCCACAGGGTTGCTCCCCTCCAAACTGGGGGTCTGCTCCCACCCCCCTCCCCCCCCACTAGGACGATCTGCAATCCCCCGCAACACTGGGGATCTGCTCCTCCCGTGCAGGGCCTGACATTCCCCCGCTCCCTTCAGGGGTTCTGCCCCACCCACCTCAGGAGGGGTGCTTTCCCAGCAGTACCTGGGGGTCTGCCCACACCCTCCCCTCCCCGGGGGCTGCAACCTTACACACTGGGGACGTGACCATGTACCTCCCTGGGCCCTGCCCCCTACACTCACTAGGGGGCTGCTACTCCCTCACATCAGGGGTCCTGCAACCCCACACACTAGGAATCTGCCCCACACATACACCAGAGGAGGCTGCAATCCCACACAGTGGGGGACTGCCTGCGCACCCCCAGGGGTCTGCCCCACACATACAGCAGAGTGGGTGATCCCCCACAGGAGGGGGGGCTGCTACCTTACACACGGGGGACCAGCCCCCTCGGGGGTCTGCCACGGCGGGGTGGCAACCCCACACACTGAGGTTCTGCCCCCTCCACACCAGGGTCCTGCAAACCTACACACTGGGGGTCTGCTCCCCACATACACCAGGGATCTGACACCCCCCAGGACCTGCTCCTTCGCCCCCCGCAGGGCTTCCTCCCGCCCCGCCCCCGCCAAGTTGGGGCCTAACACCTCCACCGCCCCCCCTCCCGTGGCCTCCCCCATCACCCCCCCCAGGGCTCCCCCCAACTCCCCGCACACTGGGGACACCGCGCGCCACCCGCCTCCCCCCCAGCAGCTTGGGCAGAGGCCGCGCCGGTACTTTTCGTGTTTGTTTCTAATTTAATAAAGGTCTGTTTGGAGAACGAGCCCCGCTCCGAGTGAGGGCGGAACCAAGGGCGCGAGGGGAACGAAGGCCAGCGGGTGCCGTGGCGGCCCGGACACACGGGGCGGGCGCACCGGGTGGGGCGGGGCCGGGGCCGGTTCCGGGGCGGAGGCGGAGGGGCAGGCGGCGCGGGAGGCGATGCTGGCGCGGGCGGGGCTGCGGGCGGCGAGCGGCGTCGGGCGGCTGCAGGTGCGGGAGGAGCGGGGCTGGGGTTGACGGGGGGACCCGGGCTGGGGGAATCTGGGTTGGGGGGGATCTGAGATGGGGACGCTGAGGAGCCGGGTGGGATCGACAGGAGCCAGCAGTGTGCGCTCGCCGCCCAGAAGGCCAACTGTGTCCTGGGCTGCATCAAAAGGGCCACCAGCAGGGCGAGAGAGGGGATTCTCCCCCTCTGCTGCGCTCTCGTGAGACCCCACCTGGAGTGCTGTGTCCAGTTTTGGAATCCCCAACATAAGGATATGGAATTATTGGAACAGGTCCAGAGGAGGTCATAAAGATCATCAGAGGGCTGGGGTACCTCTGCTATGAGGACAGGCTGAGAGAGTTGGGGTTGATCAGCTTGGAGAAGGCTCCGGGGAGTCCCCATAGCGGCCTTCCAGTACCTGAAGGGGCTACAGGAAAGCTGGGGAGGGACTTTTTACAAAGGTTTATAGTCACAGGACAAGGGGGAATGGCTTTAAACTGAAAGGGCAAGATTTAGATAGACATTGGGAAGAAATTCTTCACAATGAGGGTGGGGAGGCCCTGGCACAGGTTGACCAGGGAAGCTTTGGATGTCCTCTGCCTGGAAGTGAACATTCAGGGCCAGGTTGGAAGGAGCTTTGAGCAGTCTGGTCCGGTGGGAGGAGGGGTGGAATTGGATGGGCTTTGAGGTCCCTTCCAAGCCAAACCATTCCATGATCTTATGATCTGGGATGGGGATCATAGGGGTTGGGGGTACCTGGGGCAGGGCATGCTGAGGGGGCTGGGAGGGCTGGGGGGATTGGAGCTGGGGGACTCGGGGGGGGAAAAGGGCTGGGGCTGCCCAGGGCAGGGGTTTTGGAGGAGTCCTGGGGAGAACCAGGCCGGGGGGATCAGGGATGATGGTGCCTGGAGCAGGGGGTGCTGAAGAGGCTGGGCGAGGACAGCAGGGCTGGAGGTGCTGAGGAGGATGCTGGGGAGACCCGGGCTGGGGGGCATCTGGGCTGGGGGTGCCTGTGGAAGAGGCTGAGGGGGCCAGGTAGGATCCAATCTGAGGGGATTTGGGCTGGGACTGCTGAGGAGGCAGGAGAGATCTGCACTGAGGGTGTCTGGGGCTAGGGGTGCTCAGGGGAGCTGGGTGCATGGGATGGGGAAGCCCAGAGCAGGGGATGCTGAGCAGCCTGGGAGGATCTGGACTGGGAGTGCTTGGGGTGCTGAGGACACCAGGGAGGATCCAGCCTGAGGGGGTCCTGGGGTTGAAGGTGCTGAGGAGATCAGGTGGATCTGGGCTGGAGGGATGGAGGCTGGGGATGCTGAGGGGAGTGGGGAGGTCTGGGCTGAGGGTGCCTGGGGCACAGAATGCTGAGGAGCTGAGGGGTATCTGGGTTGGGGGAGCTCAGCGCAGGGGGTGAGGAGTGCTGAGGAGGCTAGGAGGGATCCAGGCTGTTGGGGCTTGGGGTGCTAAGTAGGCTGGGGAATTCGGGCTGGGGTTGCTGAGGGTGTGGGGGAAGATCTAGGCTGGAGGTGGTCAGGTCAGGGGGTGCTGCGAGTCCAGGGGTGCCCAGGGCATGGGATGCCCGAGGAAGGGGGTGCTGAAGAGGCCGGAGAGTTCTAGATTGCGAGTGCCTGAGGCAGGGTGTGTGGAGGAGTCCTGGGAGGATCTGGGCTGGGGGTGGTCAGGGCAGGGGGCTGAGGAAGCTGGGAGTTGCCTAGGGCTGGGTTAGTCAGGGTGGGGGTTGCTGAGTAGCCCAGGCAGATCAGGGCTGGGGGGCTTAGGGGAAACTGGGCCAGAGCTGGGGGCAGAGGGGCATCAAGGCTGGAGGTGATGAGGAGGCCACTGGGATCTGGGATGGAAGAGCCCGAGGCAGGGGATGCTGAGGAGGCTGGGGGAATCTGGGCTTGAGGGGACCGGCAGGAGCCGGGCTGAGGGGAGTGGGGCTGTGAGTGCTGTTGTCAGGGCTCTGGGGGAGTGCTAGCGGCTCAGCTGGGGGGAGCTGAGCAGGGGTAGAGGGCGTGCAGAGGAAACTTAGGGACAAATGGATGTGAGGGGACTGAGGAGGCTGGGGTGATGTAGGAGGTGTTGGGAGTGATGAGGTGAACGGAAGGAGCTGGGGTGGGAAAGGTTGTATTAAAAATGGATGTGAGGGGCTGTGGTGTATGTAGTGTTGGTGAGGAGCCTGGAGGGAGCCAAGCATGGGAGGTGGTGAGGAGAGCTGTGGGACTGAGGGGCTATGGGGAAGAGGGTAAGGGAGTGCCCGAGGCAAACGGGGGGGGCTGAGGAGGTGGCCAGAGCTGGAGAAGGACAGACTATTGAAGAGGGATGTCCTGGTACTGAGGTGAGGGAGAAGAGTGAGAGGAAGGGGTCTGACTGGGTTACAGGAGGCTGAGGGAGGTAGAAGAGACCTCCCACACCTTTCCCTTATGGTGTCAGGGAGGCTTTGTTCCTCCCCTGATGTGGGGACAGTGTTGACACTCACACTGATCTCATCTCTGTGGGCACAGCCCATATTCCCTCACAACATGGGCTTGTGTGGCACACCAGAGCCGTTTCCTGCCCATGGGGACTGGGGCTATGAGCAACGATCCCTGATGGGAGAGCAGGGAAGGGCTCCGAGGTGCAAACAGCTGGTTTCAGTCCCATTCCTTTTTCTTTCTCTAGTGCTCCCAGCAGCTGAAGCGTTCAGCATGGCTAGCTCCGGCATCACAACGCTTCAACTCTGGCCTGCCTGTGAATATTGGGGTGCTCTTTGTGCCGCAGCAGGAGGCTTGGGTGGTGGAGAGGATGGGCAAGTTCCACCGAATCCTCGAGCC
Organism: Dromococcyx pavoninus; assembly: GCA_033558185.1. NCBI lineage: Eukaryota > Metazoa > Chordata > Aves > Cuculiformes > Neomorphidae > Dromococcyx > Dromococcyx pavoninus. Next base: position 46,285 of record JAUMJL010001878.1, read on the forward strand.
TGTAAGGAGCTGCTTTTCTCCCCTTCTGGATTCAGCAGGTTCCTAAAGCTGTAGTGAGGCACTTTCCTTGCATGAGGATCCAGGGAGTGGTGTGCTTTTTCTTCCAGACTTCAGTCCTTTTGACTGCTTGTAAACTAATTTCCCTTGGTGAGGTGATTAAAACCAGTGAGAAACGTAAATTCCCCCTACAAGTAAAGTGTATTTGCTCTGCCTCCAGCATTTGCAGTGTGTGGTGTACTTGGTCTTTGTTTGCAAAGACCTCTCTACTCTGGCTGAGCTCTCTGGGGGAAAAAAAAAAAGATTAGAGGTCTTGGCCATCTAATTCTGCCCTTTTCCTAGGGCCTGAACTTTCTCATCCCTCTACTGGATCGGATTCGTTACGTGCAGAGTCTCAAAGAAATCGTCATTAATGTCCCAGAGCAGTCAGCTGTCACCCTAGGTAAGGAACAGCTTCTGCCTCGTGCCCCTTCCCTTCCCCTGCATCCAGAGTGAGTGAGAGACAGCACAGGGAGCAGAGCAAGTGTCCCAGGCTCCTGCACCCAGCCCTGTCCCTGGGGACACAGGCTGGGCCACGCTTCTGGTGCTGTCGGCAGAACCCCAGGAGGTCTGTCCGCTCACATCTGCCTCTTCTTGTACGGCCTCAAATTATATCAGGGGAGGTTCAGATTAGACTTTAGGAAAATTGTGTTCAGTGAAAGGGTTCTCAGGCACTGTAACGGTTGCCCAGGGAGGTGGTTGAGTCGCCATCCCTGGAAATGTTTAAAAGACAGGTAGATGAGTTTCTCAGGTATATGGTTTAGTAGTGGACAGGTATGGTTGGACATGATTATAGCAAAGGTCTTTTCCAACCAGGCGATTGATTCTATGGTTCTTGCTGGGTTGAAGGCACCTGGACAGGAATCCATTTCTTAGGGGTTTTCCTGTGTTTAACCATGAAAAATCTCCTCTGTGTTTCTGTAAAAATGATTTCAGATCAGGTTAACAGACAGCTCTGTTACAATTCCAATGTTAGAACTTTTGTTTTTTTTTCTCCCCTTAAATTTTTGTTGATGAAGATAACTACTGTGTGAGATGTTTTAATCTGGAGACCTGAGACTTTTTGTAAATTAAAAGATCAAAATGTACTGTTTTGTAGGGAACATCAAGGTGCTTTTTACAGACCCTTTCAGATAAGGAGATGCATTTCACTCAGTCCTTTTTCTGACACCAAGAAGGAAAGGGGTGCCCCTGACCAGCTCTGCTATCTCTGCTGGGGAAAGGTGTTGCTATATATTGTCTTTGCTGCTTCAGTAAACAAGGTTCTTTTTTCTCTCTGGCAGATAACGTCACCCTGCAGATCGATGGTGTGCTCTATCTGCGGGTTATGGACCCCTACAAGGTACTGTCCCTGCAGCAGTGACGCTCGCCCTGAGTCACCTGTGTAGCCTCTGCATGTGCTGCGCTGCTCAGCTGGCCCCTTCGGCAGCGCTCTCCTGGCCCCGCCAGCTCCATTTCCCCACAACATGCGCTTCTGGGGCACCTCAGCCGTCTACTGCTCCCTCACAAGGGAAGGAGGAGCAGCAGGCACTGATCTCTTATCTCTGGTGACCAGTTATAGGACTTGAGGGAATGGCAGGAAAATGTGATGGGGGAGAGTTAGGTTTGATATTGGGAAAAGGTTCTTCACCCAGAGGGTAATGGAGCACTGGAACAGTTCCCAGGGAAGGAGTCATGGCGACAAGCCTGACAATATTCAAGAAGCATTTGGACAATGCCCTCAGACACATGGTGTAAATGTTGGGATTGTCACATGCAAGGATGGGAGCTGGCGTCGGTGATCCTTGTAGATCCCTTCCAACTCAGGTCGTTCTGTGATTCTATGATTCTGCCTCTGCCCGCTTTCTGTGCTCTGTGAGGCAGACAGGCTGCAGACTCCAATCTGTCTCGAGGCTCTGGACTCGGCTTTTCTTCGGCAGGGCTGTTTATGGCAAGATTTTCATCTGAGCACTATGTTTGCCCATCCTGCCTTGTTCAGGATCCCTTCTGGCACTGCCATCCACACTGGTTTTGCTTCTGCTCTTCAGGCTAGCTACGGGGTGGAAGATCCTGAGTACGCGGTGACCCAGCTGGCCCAGACCACCATGAGATCTGAACTCGGCAAACTCTCACTCGACAGAGTCTTCCGGGTGAGCTGGGGAGGTGGATCTTGGAGCTGCTGGTGTCTGTCTGAACCCCAGGGCAGTCAGCACGGCCAGGATGATAATGCTTAGCAGCAGAATGCCTTCTGCTTAGAGGGCTTCTGCCTTCAGTTTCAGTTGACCTGTTAATGAATCCTTGGAGATGGGTCTTGTTGTGGTTATGTGGTTTTCTTGCTGACCTTGGCCCACAGTGGGGAGGTGCCTACCTCCCTCCTGACCCCTATCTCCTGCTAAACACCTGTGCTTTGATCTCTGCTGTTTCTTCTGCACCTCCCAGGAGCGGGAGTCCCTCAACGCCAGCATTGTGGATGCCATCAACCAGGCTTCAGACTGCTGGGGCATCCGGTGCCTGCGCTATGAGATCAAGGACATCCATGTGCCCCCACGCGTGAAGGAATCCATGCAGATGCAGGTTTGATTCTCCAGGAGGGCTGTCTGGAACAAGAGGGCAGTCTCCCCTTCCATGCAGCATGGCTGTTCTCTGCCCAGAGCTGGCAATACTGGGCCCTCCTGCGGTGAGAGAAGCCCATTGGCACTTTGGCTGTGAACATACAGCTATTGAATAATTAATTCCTGTCCTTGTTTTGGCCTGGGTAGCCACTGCCTGCTACACACAAACCCTGCCATCTCTATGGCTTTCTAGGAAGCAAATCCCAGAGCTGAAGGTCTCCCATTGAGAAAGTCTGGGGACCGGATCTCCACTCTGGAAGGGGAGAAGGGGGAAGCGGCTGCCCAGTTAGAGCTGTGCAGCGTGAGGAAGCAGAGCCAGTCACTGGGCATCGCTTGGCATTTTATGCTCTCACCCTGTGCTAAGCCGTGCTTGTCAGACTGGGACGTTGGAGTGTGTCCTCACTGCGCTTGCCCCAGGGATGGGATTTCCCTCAGCGTAGCCATGCAGGCTGGCATCTGACTTGTGTTTGCAGGTGGAGGCAGAGCGACGGAAGCGAGCGACAGTGCTGGAGTCGGAGGGGACACGGGAATCAGCAATCAATGTGGCTGAGGGGCAGAAGCAGGCCCAGATCCTGGCGTCAGAAGCTGAGAAAACTGAACAAATCAACAAAGCTGCTGGTAGTGCCGTGGGCTAGAACGTGTAGGGGCTGGGGGACCTGTAACCCTCTGGACTGAGGGGTGATGTTCCCAAGGGGCAAAACACATCTCTAGTCTGTGGGCCAGGCTTCCTCAGCCACAGTGATCCTTCCCTGTTGGGGCCTCTAGGCTGAGCTCCAGCTCCTGTTGCTGCCCGCAGCCTGGGGTGGCAGGCAGAGTGTGGCAGGAGCATTGCAGAGCTGCGCTGGTGAAGGGGAGCAAATTGTCTTGATCTGCTCCTTGAAATTGTCTCAGTTTGCTCCTTGCAAGCGTTCTGTGGTCGTTCTGATGCGTGTGGTGCTGTCTTTATAGAATGATTTGGGTTGGAAGGGACCTTAAAGCTCATCCAGTTCCAACCCCCTGCCGTGGACAGGGACACCTCCTGCTGGATCAGGTTGCCCAAAGCCTCTTCCAGCCTGGCCTTAAACACCTCCAGGGATGGGGCATCCACACCTTCTCTGGGCAAGCTGTCTCATCACAGCAAGTGCCAGTGTCTCATCACCCTCACAATAAAAAATTTCTTCCTAATACCTAATCTAAGTCTCCTGTTCATTGCAGGAGAAGCCAATGCGATGTTAGTCAAGGCCAGGGCCAAGGCGGAGGCCATTCAGCTTCTGGCAGCTGCCCTGGCACAGCAGGTGGGTGACAACAGCTGCTTGGGCATTGCGGGAGGTGGAACTGCAGCCAGGGTGGCTCGTGGCTTTCTCTCAGACCCTCCCGGGCATTCAGCAGCAGCAAGTGAAGAGTTTTGCCATCTCAGGGGTTGTAGCCAGCTGGGGACGGGCACAGATGGGCTTCTGGTGGTCCGTGAGTTGTTGTCAAGCCTCATCCCTCTCTCCCCAGCATGGCAGCGCTGCCGCCTCTCTCTCCGTGGCAGAGCAGTACGTGAGCGCCTTCTCCAAGCTTGCCAAAGATTCCAACACCCTCCTGCTGCCTGCCAACACCGGCGATGTCACCAACATGGTCGCGCAGGTCAGTGTGCTTACAAGGACCTCGACTTGCCTCGGGTGGGTGCCCCACAGCCTGATGGGGCCTGTCCCTCTCCTCCTCTCTTCCCTCACGACTCCTGTTCCCTCCAGGCCCTGGGTATCTACACCACGCTGACCAAGCTGCAAGGGAAGGCCCAGGAGGAGGAGCTGCCTGCCCCTGCCCGCGAGGAGCCCCAGCCTCCCACTGAGGAGGTGCTGCAGGCAGAACAAGCCAGGTCCAGCTAGCGGGACCTGCCAGGCTGCCTACGGTCCTGTCCTGCTGCCCCATCCCCACGAGACGCTCTTCTTCTTCCTTTGGTCCTTGTTTTGTATTTGAATTTTATCATGTAATAAATCGTACCGGTGCTGCTGCTGCACCTCCCTTGGTGCTCAGGAACCTGATATGTGATCCCACTGCCTGCTGCCAATTGGGGAGGCACCCCTCTGGAGCAGGCTTCTTCTGCCAGGAGCTCCTTATGACACGCAATGGTCCGAAAGAAGAGCTGAGTATTAGCTCTGCCAGGGAGGAGCGGCTGGGTGAACTGGGATTGTTTAGAAAAGGAGAGGAGACCCATCACTGTCTACAACTGCCTGAAAGGAGATTGTAGCAAAGTGGGTGTTGGTCTCTTCTCCCAAATGACAGGTGATAGGATGAGAGGAAATGGGCACAAGTTGCGCCACGGCAGTTACAGATTAGACGTCAGGAAAAAGTTCTTCACTGCAAGGGACTGGAATGCCTGCCCAGGGAGGTGGTGAAGTCTTCTTCCTGGAGGGGTTCAAAAAGCATGTAGACATGGCACTTTGGGACATGCTCCAGTAGACACAGTGGTGTTGAGCCGACAGACTGGATGATCTCTGTCTTTTCCAGCCATAATGGTCCTGTGATTCAGATGAGACATCAGGAAAAATGTTTTCAGAGAAAGGGTTCCCAGGTACTGGAGCGGCTGCGCAGGAAAATGGTTGAGTCCCCATTCCTAGAGGTGTTTAAAAGATGGTTAAGACGTTTCTCAGGGGTTTGGTTTAGTAGTGGACAGGTACGGCTGGACTCGATAATCTCAAAGATCTTCTCCAACCGGGTGATTCTGTGATTCCAGGCAGTTCCATCTGGCGGGACCTGAGCTCCCCATCATCATTCTCTCTCTCCCGGTAGCTGATCCTGTAGCGTGCAGGAGCAACGCCTCCGGCTATTAGTGAGGCGTTAATTATAGCGAAGTCCCCGTGGAGCTGAGGAATAACCCAGGGCCTCCGCGCCGCCAGGGGGCGCTGGGCACCCCCGGCCTGGCGCTCCGGGGCGGTGCTTCCGGGTAAGGCGGGGCCGGTGGCGCCGGCACCGGAGCCGGAGCCGGAGCCGCAGGGGGGGCGGGGGTGGGAGGGGCAGGAGGAGTGTGAGGGGAGTCCAGAGCCTGGAGGAGTAGCCGGAGTGCAGGTGGGGCAGTGAGAGGTGGGGTAGGAGGCGAAGGCCTGGGGAAACAGGTAGGGGTTGGGGGGTGGGCAGGTGGGGTGAGGGGAGCCGAAGGCCTGGGAGACGGGGAGGGGGAGTGCGAGGAGGCAAGGGCCTGGGGAGCAGGTGGGGCACGCGGGCGAGCTGAGGAGTTGAGGGGGCAGGAGCGAGGGGTGCTGGGGTGCAGGCAGGGGTAGGGGGTTGAAGGTTGCTGGGGGCAGGTGGAGGTATGGGGGAGCAAGGGTCTGGGGGGGCAGGTGTGGGGGAAAGGGGGACAAGGGGTGTTGAGGCGGCAGTGAGGTGGGGTGAGGGGTGCTGGGGGTCAGGCGTGGGGAGGTGTCTGGGGGGAGAGAGGTGCTGGCAGTCAGGAGTGTGGCGGGAGGCAAAGGCCTCTTGGTGCAGGTGGGAGTGTGAGGGGGACGAGGGGCTGGGAGACAGGCGGGGGATGTGAAAGGGAAAGGGCTGAGAAGACAGGTGGTGGTGAGGTTCTGGGGGAGGGGAGCAAGTAGGGGGAGACGGAAGGTGAGAGATCCTGAGGACTGGCAAGAGCAGTGAGAGGAGCAAGGGCCTAGGAGAGCAGGTGTGAAGAGAAGGGGGGGCAGTGAGGCAGAGTGAGGAGTGTTGGGTGTCAGGGTTGGGGGTTTGTCTGGGGGCTGAGAGGTGCTGGCAGGCAGGGGTGCAGGCGGGAGGGCGAAGACCTGGGGGTCAGGTGGGGATGTGAGGGGGACGAGGAGCTGGGGGACAGGCAGGGTGTGGGGGGATGAGGTGTACTTAGGGGTGGCAGCCTGGAGATTGTGGCGAGGCGCGGTGGGTGCGGCTGAGTGAAAGTGACCAATGGGGCAGGGGTGTGAGCGAGTTGGGTGAATAACAGTGGCCAGTGTGCCAGAGAGGAGGCTGGAGTGGATAAGAGCAGCTGGGATGCCAGGGAAGGACTGGGAATAGTGCTGGAAAGTTGGAGAGTGAGTGTGGCAGGGTACCAGGAGGTGCAGCACACAGGGCAGTTAACAGGGCAGAGAGTGGAGCAGACAGAGTGAGGTCAGGGTAGTGTGGGGACACAGGCGGCTGTGAGGGATACTGGGGCACAGGGTAGCAGCTGAGGATGGGTGCTGGTGGGGCCCTGCAGGCTGAGCCTGCCTGTCCTTTCCCCTAGGATGCAGCGGTGGCTGGTGCTGCTCTTCCTGGCCTGGGTCTGCTTTCTCTTCTTTGCTGGTATCGGGCTCTTCATGAGTGGCTTCCTGCTCACCCGGATTGAGCTTGCCAGCAGCAGCTCCTGCTCAGACCCGCTCGTGCCACCGCCCTGGGAGAGGCAGAGCCTCCCACCAGGCTCCTGTTGGGTGCCCCAGCGCTTCTCCAAGGCTGTGCTTGTCATCATTGATGCCCTCCGTTTCGAGTTTGCCCACTTTAACCCAGGCAAGACCAACCCGCTGCCCTATGAGAATAAGCTGAGTTTCCTGCACCACCTCACAACCTCCCAGCCTCACCATGCCCGCCTCTACCGCTTCCGAGCTGATCCCCCCACCGCCACCATGCAGCGCATCAAGGGCCTCACCACCGGCTCGCTGCCCACCTTCATCGACGTGGGCAGCAACTTTGCCACCTATGCCATCCAGGAGGACAACCTGCTGGAACAGCTAGTGCAGAACGGTAGGTGGGACAGGATATGAGCAGAACAGTGGTCAGTGCCCGCATAGGACCTTTATTCCTCTCTCCCAGGAAAGGGAACTGCTTATAGCCCTCGCCCTGTCAGCTAATTCCTCTGCCCTGCTTGGAGGATGGTTTCCTTGGGCAGACCTGCTGTGCAGGCAGGGTTATCATAGAATCATGGAATGGTCTGTGTTGGAAGGGACCTTAAAGATCATCCAGTTCCCCTGTCATGGGCAGGGACACCTCCCACCAGACCCCACCGCCTACAGCTTCCCTGGGCAACCTATGCTAGTGTTTCACCACCCTCATTGTGAAGAATTTCTTCCCAATGTCTAATGTAAATCTTACACCTTCCAATTTAAAGCCATTCCCCCTCGTCCCATCACTACTTGCACTTGTAAAAAGTCCCTCCCCAGCTTTCCTGTAGTCTCTTCAGGTACCGGAAGGCTGGTATGAGGTCTCCCCAGAGCCTTTTCTTCTCCAGGCTGATCAACCCCAACTCAATCAGCCTGTCCTCATAGCAGAGGTGCTCCAGCCCTCTGATCATCTTTATGACCTCCTCTGGACCTGTTCCAACAGTTCTGTATCCTTCTTATGTTGAAGTTCCAGAACTGGACACAGGACTCCAGGTGGGGTCTCACAAGACCAGAGCAGGGGGGAGAATCACTTCCCTCACCCTGCTTGCCACAGTTCTTTTGATGCAGCCCAGGACACGGTTGGCCTTCTGGGTGGCGAGTGCACATTCCCTGTTTTGTATTGGGAGTAAAAAGTAACTGGGACCATGATTTCATCACCTTTGTCATCTTCAAAGATGGCGAGAGAGTAGGTGAAGGGGACTGTACAGCTGGTGACTGTCACAAGGTCACCAGCAGGAATGGCCATACAAAGTCAAGGGCAGTCCGTCCTGTTGTGTTTGCGTTCAGGTGAGATGCAGGACGAGGGAGGAGCTGGTGCCAGGGGTGCTGTGGGGCTGTCATGCAGTCAGAACACCTGCCCATCCACTGCTTGCAGCTGTTGCACTGCAACCTTGTCACATATTCTGTGTCATTTGGTGCTGGAGTATGCTTAGTGCAGCTGCAAAGGGCTTGTTAGTGTGGGATGGAGTGGAGGAAAGGGGACAGGAGGCAATCTTGTATTAGCCAGAGAGATTTCCTTCCAGGACTCAGAGTGGAACAAACACCAGTGCCTGGGGTAGGGCAACGTGCTGTGTTGTCCTCTCCCCTATGTATAGGCAAAGTGGGCAAACACAGTAACTCATAAAATTCATAGAACTGTTTGAGTTGGAAGGGACCTTACAGCCCATCCAGTTCCAATCCCCCAGCCAAGGGAAGGGACACCTCCCACTGGATCAGGTTACTTAAAGCCTCATCCGTCCTAGCCTCCAGTGATGAGGGAGCCACAACTTCCCTGGGGGAACCTGTTGCCAGAGCCTTGCCACCCTCACAGGAGAAAATTTCTTCCTAAGATCTGATCTAAATCTTCCCTCTTTCAGCTTAAAACCATTCTGGCTCATCCTGTCCCTGCACTCCCTAATAAAGAGCCCCTCCACGGCTTTCTTGTAGCCCTGTCTAAGCACTGGAAGGCTGTCAGAAGGTCTCTCTGGAGTCTTTTCTTCTGCAGACTGAACAACCCTAGCTCTCTCATCCAAGGTGGAAAACATTGGTAGATCCAGCGCCAGAGCAGTGGCCTTGGAGGGAACGGTTCCCACTCACAGGTGGGAGAGGCTCTGTGGAAACGTGGAGGGCTGGCTCATGAGAGGCAGGGCAAACAGAATGAGGGCAGTGGGAAGCATCAGTGCTTTTCCTGCTCTTTCCTGCGTATGAAAATCAAACACTGCTGTGTTTAAAGCTGGAACCCAGGACTCCCAGCTTCTACTCGGTGCCTGTCAACAGTGTCCAGCAGTGGAGTCGTGACCTTTTGGTGAGGGTTTGTCAGCTTGATGCTGCACCTTCCGTGTGCTGGGGTGTGCGAGTGGGTGTTTGACTGCTTCCTGGCCCGTTCAGCCCAGGAGTAATCCAGATGTCGGAGATCAGGGCTAAATCCTGAGGTTTTGCAGGTAGGTTTGGTGTGGGGACACTTGTAGGCTTAGCCACAGGGCTGATCACTCCCTGTGTCCAAACTCATGTACAGCCAGGTGGTCATTTTAATTTTAGGTCACTTTTGAGCGTGGATTGGAGAGGATCCAGTACTCCAGACCTTGACCTGGATCTGCCCAGGCGCTTTGCGTTGCTGCGGGTAAAAGCATGACACAAGTGTGTTTCTTGCTTTCATTAATTTCTTTGTTGTGGCCACAGGAAGGAGAGTGGTCTTCATGGGCGATGACACTTGGGAAGGGCTCTTCCCGAAGAAGTTTTTCCGCTCTTATTTCTTCCCTTCTTTTAACGTGAAGGATCTTCACACTGTGGACGATGGGATCCTGCAGCATCTCTATCGCACTGGTAAGCGGCTCTTCCCCCCCGGCCTTGGGGAACACCTTACATCAGGGGTGTCAAACTTAAGGCTCGTGGGCCGAATCCAGCCCTCCACCATGTTTTATCCATCCTGGCACCTTGTTTCTACCCAGCAGCAGTGCTGAGCTCCTCGCCCCCGCGCTCCTGCCAGCGCTAGTCACGTGTGCAGCGAGCAACACACGTTAACGCTGCCGGAGCAGGAGAATGGCAGGAGCCGTGATTTAACACCCCTGCCTTACATCCTACTGCAAATTTGGGGTAGCACTGAGGAGTTAGTCCTGTTAGGGAGCAGCACTGGGCAGTGACACACTGCTGCCCAAGGTTTACAGTGCTCTGGCTAGATTTCCACAGATAAGCCAGATTTGGGGGGCCATAAACTGTTTCTTTAGAAAAAAAGAGTGTAGTTTGATGGGATGAGGTTTGACCTCCACATCTGTCCTGGAAATACACTGCCAGGGTGGAGCAGGAGGAGCAGTGTAACTCTGACACGTGGGCCGTCACACGGAGCACTGGGAAATGCCTAGCAGTGCGGACAGGAGGCTAGGGCACCATGCTGCTCCCAGTCTTGGGGAAAAGGTATGTGTGAGATGGATTTGTGAATTTCAGGTAATTTTGGACTCTTCCTCGAGGTCCTAGGACCAAGGGGAATATTCTTTGCTTTATCTGTGTAAGAATCTGAGTAAATCGAGGGCATGGTGGCCTTTCACAGTGAAGTCCTTGTGGTTTGTGGGAGAGCCACAGTCTGTGATTTAACTTCAGGTATGTTGGTTTTCATCTGTTGAGAACCTGAAGCAGAGGAGAAAGGCTGGGGTAACTTTCTAGCCAGGGACAGCAAACGTATGCCCTGCCTACGTCCTGGGTGGGATGCAGAGGGACACATTGATGAGTCTGATGTGAAATATCTCCAGGGAAGGACCGGAGTTCTGGGTTCTTTTCCTGAGTGTCGCTGTGCTTTAACTCCATTTATGGGTGATTTGAGGTAAGGATGTTTCAAGGTGACTTGAGTGACACTGGGCCACTCCTCTCCTGTGGGTGCTGGACAAAACACATGGATACTGCAGCTCTTGCCAGGCATTGAGCTCCCCATGGCATTGCACCCAGGCACCTGCAGACCAAGAGTATGACTCTGTTAAACCCCATATCCACTTCATGAGAGCTGGGAGGGATGGTGGGAGCAGGGGAAGAAATGGCTGCTTCCAGAGGCAGCCAGAAAACTGGAGGATCCATACATAGAGCCTGTGCCTGAATCCCAGGATAGTGCATGATGAAACTGCTCTTGTTCTACAGTGGACAGTGGTGAATGGGACGTGCTGATCGCTCACTTCCTTGGCGTGGACCACTGTGGGCACAAACATGGACCTGACCATCCTGAAATGGCTAAGAAGCTCACCCAGATGAACGAGATGCTCAGGTGATTAGTGGGGCAGCGGGGAGTTGCCAGCTGGCCTTTTCCTTCAGCCAGGTTGGTGGGGTCTTCCCAAGGCATTTACAAATGCAAGGGGCAACAGAGAACTCTTGCTGTGCCTGTGGACACAGGGAATGACTTTGGCCAGCAGCAGCTGGGACAGTGTCATTTGCGTAGACACGTGTCCATGAGAGGTTTGGTTGCAGCATTAGGGCTGTCTTTGGGTCTCGGGCCTGGTTCTCAACCAGTTGGTGATGCAGCTGGACGACAGCTGAGCCTCGCTCTTCCCATCTTTTGAGATTGTCACACAGATTTGGCTGGTGTTTGAGAAGCACTTGGAGAACCCTGGCTGGGGATGCTGCATTTGCTGTGCAGGCCCCCAAGTTGCGCTTATGTCAAAGGGCAGAATGGGATCCAGAAGTCCTGATAATGCAGCTGTGCCTCAGCCCAAAGTGCTGCAGCTTTTGACTCTTAGGACTGCGTTAATTGTTGTTGCTGAATGGAGTGGATAACTTGACTGGCTTCATCTGGGAGTGTGGTGTATATTGTGTCATGTTTATTGCATCTTTTAGGGACAAATCCCTTCTTATTTCCTTACAAGCCAGGGATTTTTCACACAAGGTGACAGAACATACAAGACCCAAATAGAAGCAGCCTAAAATTTGTTCCTGTTCTTCTGAATTGCATTTTGTCAGGATTCCTGAGAAACCAGCCACCGTTCACTGAGGATCTGAGCAAGACCAGTCCACTCTGTCTCAGGGTGCTGAATATTCTGTTTGGTTTCCAAGCATCCATTGCCCTGGTCCTTGGCTCCATTGTTGCAGCTCTGTGTCAGCACTCTGTTTTGTTCAGGTCCTTTTGTGGGCTTCGCCACTGTGGTGCTGTCAGGCTTGGTGGGGATGTGTCCTTTCCCACCTGTGCTACCTAGGACCCTCCTCAGACAGGGGTTGGCCTTTCTTATCCTGGTGATAGGTCCTTGGTGGATCACTTGGGGAATGACACCCTTCTTCTGGTGGCTGGGGACCACGGCATGACAGAGACCGGAGACCATGGTGGCGACAGCGAGAAGGAAGTGAATGCAGCGCTGTTTGTGTACAGCAAAACATCCCTGTTTGGCACGGGCCCTCCAGAGGTGAGAAGAAACCAATCCTTAGCTGCCACTCACTGCCTGAGGTGGCATCTGGGGTCAAAACTGCATCCGTGGTTTGATTTGGATTGTTTAGATTGAGAGGAATGGGGTGTCTGTCACCTCTCCCAAGAGCAGAATGGAAAAGGCTGAGAAAGGGTGCAGGTAACTGAAGTGCTTAGGACCCCTGTTCTGGCCCCTCCAGCTGTGATGGCTGGCTGAGTGGGGCCAGGTGAGACAGCCAGGGCTAGACCAAATGGCCTGCACCTCCCAGCAGGCATCCTCCCCTCTGCAGGGTGCTTACAGAGAGCTGAGCTCTGCCTTTCCCTGTGTTTTTTCTCCTCCTGGCTTTCCCAGGTTCCTCTTTAAACAGGGATGCCTTCCTCACCGTGCTCTAGCCCAAGTGAAAAGCCACGGTGTTGTGTCCTTGCTGAATTTCCAATTCGTCCCCTGTCTTTCCAGGAGCCTGAGGCCGTTCCGCAGGTGAACCTGGTGCCCACGGTGGCCCTGCTGCTGGGTGTGCCCATCCCCTACAGTAACATCGGGGAGGTGATGCCTGAGCTCTTCTCTGGGGATGGCAGTGCTGTGTCTGCAGCCTTACAGCACCTCTCGGTCTATCACATCAACGCCAAGCAGGTACAGCCCGTGGAGGCCTCTCCATTGAGCTGGAGAGAAGAAGGGATGGCTTTTTAAGCATGTACCTCCTCTGTTCAGTGTGTGTGGAGTGGTGACCTGGTGTAACAGAATCATGGAATCATAGAATGGTTTGGGTTGGAAGCGACCTTAAAGCCCATACAGTTCCCAACCCCGGCAGGGGGCAGGGACACCTTCGGCCAGACCAGGCTGCTCAAGGCCACATCCAACCTGTCTGTGAACACTTCCAGAGAGGGGACATCCACAGCTTCCCTGGGCAACCTGTGCAAGTGTCTCACCACCCTCATCATGAAGAATTTCTTCCTAATGTCTAATGTAAATCTTTTCCCTTCCAATTTAAAGCCATTCCCTCTCATCCCATCACTTCTTGCCCTTGTAAAAAGTCGCTCCCCAGCTTTCTTGTACGCCCTTCAGGTACTGGAAAGCCACTATGAGGTCTCCCCAGAACCTTCTCTTCTCCAGGATGTGAACAACCCCAGCTCTCTCAGCCCATCTTTATAGCAATTATCTGTGTGGAGAGCTCCTTTTGGAGAGTTACCTCCTTGCATTATTTGCTCCAGGAAAAGGTGGCACCATTTTGCCAAAATTAAAACGAGAGGAACTTGTTCAGTGCTTGGTGATGAGTGCTGCAGTGTGGGAAATAGTGGGAAATGCCCGGAAGGTGGTGTTCCCTTGATGAGTAGGGTTGGTCCCAGGTAGTCAGAGGTGGATTTGGCTCTGGGGAGGCTGGTTCCTGGAGGCTGAGGATGACTAGGGGCAAGATTTGTTATCAGAGGTTCAAGGGTACAAATTGATGTTTTGATGCTGTTTCAGCATTCACTAAAAAGCTGATCTAAATCAGTGGCAGAGGGAAAACAGTAACAAAGGACTAAATGAAAGAAACACCCTGTAAAAGGTGACAGTAATATGGGAGAGAGAAGGAACAGTTTACACCAACGGCATGAAAACGTAGAACCCTAGCAGCTGAGTGACAAAATATGAATGAAAGTGATGATACCAGGTGTAAAAGAAGCCCAGGCAATAGAGCAGGACTTGTGCTGGACAAGCCAGAACTTTAGAGAGGATGCGAGAGCCGTCTGCTGTGGTGCTTGGTGTGCTGCAGAATCAGAGGTGCCGCAGTTTTACAAGACGTGTCTTAGCTAAGCATCAGCCTGTCTTTTAGGGACCCCTGGATTGCTAGGAGCACAGGAGTAACTGCTCCAGCCCCAAGCCACCTTCCTACTGTACCCCTGGGGGTTTCAAGGAAATAGCCAAAGCAGACCAGGTCCTGTTTTGGTCTCAGTTGCCTGGAAGCAGCCTGTGGTGTGTCAGTTGGACACCACTGGTGCAAGTCAGAGGGAAGCTGGAGAGGATAGGGTTGATGAGGGAAAGACAGAAGCATTCAGGCTCTATGCTGTGTATTTATGAAGCAGCAGAGTGCTTTGCCATTTAAAGATGACAGCTTAAATTACTGTCACTGAGGATATCGATCATCATCTCTCAGGAATTAGTTACCCAGTCCTGCCTGTTTTAGTATTTGCACTCATCTGTCTGAGAAGGTTTCTGACTCAATCACATTGGTTTGCAAGAAGATATTGCATACCAGGGAGGTCGTGCCAGCCTGCGGGAGTGCTGGCATGTGTGTCTGCCATTCATGGCCAGGGTGGGCTGGTTCTGCCTGCACTCTGAGGCGACTGGAAGACATGTAAATATATTGAGCTTGAGCAGATCTATGCTGTTGTGCAGCTGGGTGTCTGTATGGGTGACCTGCCCTGGTAGTACCCTTGTACAACTTTTTTTATGGTTTTGGGATCATAGCTGCCTCTGTTCCTGTTCTTTTGAAGTAGGAAATAGAGTGAGTTCTCCTTAGCCTGTGGTACAGTGAGTTAATGTGGCTGTACTGAAGAAGAAGTAGTTTGTTTTGATCCACTATAAGCTCTTTAATTTGATGTCTGTCCTCAGCCAAACAATGTAAAAGTTGACATCAGGTGCAGATTGATAGCTGGCCATGCCTTGAAGTTCTGGTGGAAGTTTGCCTTGTTACCAAAGACTCTTCATAAAAGCCTTTGATGATGCACAGCGTTACCAGAGGTGCACCTGCAGGTGGAGAACTGAGAGGAGTTCCTGTAGATGTCAGGATGGATGTGTCACCTGAGAGCGATGTTACTTTGGCAGCAGGATTGTGTTTCCTGCTGGTTACCAGCCCTGGGTGGTGTGAGAGGGGATGGGTTTGTCCTGGCAGGGGTTGGCAGATTGGTACTGTTTCCTTTGTGAAGGGTCTGCGCAAGGAAGATGACAGTGAATCCTGTTACCGGTGGTTGCAGTGCTGCTGTCTGACCCTGTGTCCCCTCTCCTGCAGGTGGACCGCTTCCTGCACTCCTACTCGCTCGTGGCTCAGGACCTGCCAGCTGAGCAGCTCCAGCACCTGCAGGAGCTCTTCTCCAGTGCCGTGGAGGAGCACGCCCAGCTTTTGTCCCAGGTGCAGGGGGTGACGCTGGTGCCTCCGGAGCTGGAGTCCCGACTGGAAAGCCTCATCAGTCGCTTCCAGCTCTACCTGCGGGAGGCACGGGCTGTGTGCACCCAGTCCTGGGCCCGCTTCCACCCCCTGCGTATGGCAGGGGGCTGCACCCTTATAGCTGTTTCCTGCTTGCTCTGTTACGTGGCCTCAGAGCTGGCCACAGCATCGGACTCCTTCTACCGTGGCTGCCTCCTGTACCCACTGCTTTGGGGCTTGGTGGCAGCTGTTCTGCTTGGGCTGGTCCGTATGTTCTCCCAGGAGGGGCTGGATCTCCTCCTGGTGTTGTCATGGGCAGCTGCAGCTTCTCAGCTGGGTTTTTTCTGGCACTGGTGGGGCTGGCATCCCAAACGAGCCCGTCTGGCGGGCAGTCAGCCACCCTTGGCCAGCATTGGCCTGAGGCAGAGGCTGCGAACGTGGCTGGGGCTGGCCTTCCCCATGGGCATTCTTCTCTGCCGCTGCGGAGCGATGTTCTCTGATAGCTTTGTGGTGGCTGAGGCGCGAGTGGCTCCGTTCCTGCTGGCCTCGCTGGTGATGTTGCTCTTAGGGAAGCTCCACTGGGATGGTCACCTGACGGTGTCAGAGGGCCCCAGGCAGCAGTTCCTTGGCTTTTCTTCTTACCGGAGAGAGATCTGGTACCTGCTGTGCTTCGTGGCCACGCTTCTGGTCTGCGTCCGCCTCTCTGGTTTCTTCCACCAGTGCCGTGAAGAAATTCCTCAGTGCCGGCCCTCTCTTTTCCTCTCCCCGCTTGCCAGCCTGAGAAACACACGGGCCAAGAACCTCTTCTACCTCCTGTGCGTGGCCTTGCTGGCCGGGCTGGTCTATGCGGTGCGGAGCTGGCTGCGACACTATGGCAACCTGAACAGCTCGGGCCCCCTGGTGCTCTTTGTGCGCTGGGGCTTCCCGCTAGTGGTTGTCTGCATCGCCTGCTACTGGGCTGTTGCCTCCAGCGCTGATGACTCTCTCGGCAAGCTGCAGGAGCTGGTGCAGGTGGCCATCGTTGCCTTTCCATGGGCTGTCTACGGGCTGGCGTCCGTGGGGCTGCTGCTCCTGATGTGCAATCCCCTGACGGTGTTTGCAAAGGACACGCGGGAGTCAGCAGGAACCATCATCACTCCCTACCTGGGGGTTCCCAGATCTGAAGTGGACTTCCTCCACGTCATCCCTCAGATCTACAGGAGGATGCAGGAGTCTCAGAAGAGCCGCCTGGAGCGAGGCAGCTGCAGAGCCGCCGTCGCAGCGTATGGGCTGGGCAGTGTGTACTCAGCAGCCCTGGTCATCGCACTCACCCTGCTGGGCTTCCTCCTGATGCTTTTGCACAGCGAGCGGCTGAGCCTTGCCTTCCTGCTCCTCTTCTTGGAGGCCTTCGTGCTGCTGCACATCCACACGCGTGCCAGTGGCCTTGCTGGCGATGCTGGTGAGTCAGGGCTCAGCCAAGCGTGAATGTGCAACCTGGGCCTTCTCTGCAGCGACCTTTTCTTATTTCCAGTGGGTCCAGTCTGTGCTCTTGGGTGCACTGATCCTCAGTGGATCCTTCCAGCTTGTTTTGAGGTACTTAAGTCCCCTAACAGAAGGGAGAGGCACGCGGCAAGGATGCAATGTGGGAATAGAGTCCCTTGTGTCAGGGAAGGAGACTTGATACCCTTCCTTTCTTCCCAGGGTGCAAGCAGCGACCAAACCCCACTGCTGCTGACAGAATCCAGTAGCAGGGTGGGCAGCAGAGGGAGAGACTGGCCCCTCACAGTATCTTTGGTGGGGGCCTGACTGGTTTCTGACTCTCAAAAGGGAACATCGAAGAGAAGTCAGTAGCCTTTTTTTGACCATGGATCTGTCTTGTTCCTCAATGCTAATATCTCTCTCTCTTTCTTTTTTATTTTTTTATCTCCCAGAGCCTTTTTCGGTGCCCTGGTATGCAGTCATCTCCTGGCTCCTTGCTGCTTCCCAGTTTTTCTATTCCACAGGCCACCAGCCCATCTTCCCAGCCATTCACTGGAATGCAGCCTTTGTGGGCTTCCACCTCGACCACAGCACAAATCTCCTGCCTGCTATCCTGGTGGGCGCCAACACTTTTGCCTCCCATATCCTTTTTGCAGGTAAATCAATTTCTTCCTGGGCTGCTGAGCCTGCACAGGCAGCGCTCACTGCTTTGCGTTCTCGGGAGGCGGCAGGCTGAGCGTGAGGCAATGAAGGTGCTGGGACTAACTGAACAGCAGCATCCTTGCTGTCCCCTTCTGGGGCCACAGAGCTGCCTGTGGCCCTACAGCCTCCATGCAGTTGTGCCTGACCTGTGCCTGATGAGCAAACTGGAGCTGGGGTTTATGCTTCCTGCACGTCCAGGGCATGATGGCAGAGTCTAGACTGCTCCTCACCTCCTGGACTCCAGTAACTTTGTATGCCTTTGTCCTTGAGGTAGTTGGCTGCCCTCTGCTGCTGCTTTGGCCCTTTGTGTGTGAGATGCCCAGCTCACAGAAGAAGAAGCCCAAGAAGGAGCCCCGGGAGGAGCTGCAGGAGGTGGAGGAGCACATGATGGAGATGAGGCTGCGGGAGTCCCCAGAGAAGTTCTCCACTGCTCTGCTGCAGCTGGGGCTGAAGTACCTCTTTGTCCTTGGGACACAGGTGCGGACAGAGGCAGGGGGACTGTGGAGGAGGCTGTCCAAGAGGAAAATGGTTTGTTATGAGAACCACAGAGAACTCTGATGAGAGAAAGGGGTCAGGCAGGGCACAGATGGGCTCAGGGGTGATATGCCTAGTTGCAGGTGGAACAGCAGCTGCACCAGTCCTCTTCATGATCGGGGTGGTGAGGCACTGGCACAGGGAAGCTGTGGATGCTCCCTCCCTGGAAGTGTTAAGGGTCAGGCTTGATGGGGCCTTGAGCAGCCTGGTCTGGTGGAAGGTGTCCCTGCCCATGGCAGGGGAGTTGGAACTGGGTGATGATTAGGGTCCCATCCACCCCAGACCATTCTATGATTCTGCACCATGCCATTTGCTCTGTGCTTTGAGAAAGGCTCTGGCATTGAAGCCACAGTGTGGTTGCTTTTCATACCCATCTGCCCAAAGTGGCAACCTCTGTTCAGAAACTGTAGGGATGTAATCCTGCTCCCCCGTTTCCCGATGAGGCCTATCCATATTGCACCAGCTATGGTTCAATGTGCTGTGGTGATACTGGGAGCTAAACTCCAGAAATTTAATCCTGTGAAAGAAGCGGATAGCCTTCCAGGGTTTAGGCTTCAAATCACTCTCCTGTGTGGCTGGACCAGAGATGGTGCTATGGAAGGAGGAGGCCCTGCAGCAGGGGAGCAGGAGTGCCCATCTCAGTGAAATACCAGGTATTTAGCCGCAGTGTGAATCCTACCCCTTTGCTTGGAGGGCCTGCCTGTAGCCCAGGCTGTTTGCATTTCCTGACTAGAGGACACAGTGGAAGGGAATCCTCTTTGGGCTGCTCTTGTCTGGTGTACTGTACCAGCCTCTCAGGTGCATGCGGTTTAGTGCCACCTTCAGATGTGAACCTAGTGCGCAGGAGCTCTCTCCAGAGCCATGTGTAACCTGTTTTTCCTGATCTCCTTCACAGCTTCTGGCCTGTGTTTGTGCTGCTATGATCCTCAGGAGGCATCTCATGGTCTGGAAGGTGTTTGCCCCAAAGTAAGTTCCAGAAGTTGCTCGGTTGCTGCGTTAGGGCTTATATTCCTGACACCTTGACTCGTGTTCATAGATGATAATGTTGGAGGAGACTGTGATTGATCATCTGACTTCCTACTTACCAGAGGCTGTAGGACTGCCCTTAACTAATTCTTGCTTCAAGTTCAGAAGCTGGGCTTGAGCTAGAACCTAGAAATTTCTCCTGATTTGATTTCCAAGGACACATGGAGTCCACCTGGAAGCTAAGAAGTTTAGGGCAGAGAGACAAAGGCAGGGGTACCAGACCAGAAACAGTAAAACCCGAAATGGGAATTCCACCCGGGTGTCATCCTGAACAGCCCTTAAAACTCTATGTCTTTGCTTCTAGGTTACACGCAGTGACTGCTAGGGAGTGAATGTAATTCAGGTTTTAGAATCAGGGCTGCTACCAGCTTCCTGTTGCCAGCAAAATCAGTCTGCTGGGAGTGAGGGCAGCAGCGTGCCCTTGCAGGAGTGCTGGCTGTGGTGTCCTTACTGGTTCTGTTGTGCCTGCAGGTTCCTCTTTGAGTCTCTGGGCTTCGTGGTGAGCAGCATCTGCCTCCTGCTGGGGATCTCCCTGGTGATGCGTGTGGACTGTGCTGTCAACACCTGGTTCAGCCAGCTCCAGCTCAGGTAGCATTGGAGATGTGGGGAGCCCGACCTGCTCGTCGGCTAAGGCTGTGGTTGTCTCCCTGCCTCCATGGAGCTGGGAGGGATACATGAGCCGCCAGCAGTGAGTGCCTGCCGACAGCAGTCAGGGATTATCCCCAGCTCCCTGCCTCTGTGCTGCACAAAAGGACTGTTGCCCACTTATTGTGGTGGTGTTTCTCAGCAGTGGAGGTCAGAGCTCTCACCAGGTGTTTGTTGGCAGCAGGAGGACTCTGCTGCAGGAGCCAAAAAGGGAAGAGTCCTGAAGCACTCCTCTGGAGAAACACCAGCCTGGGGTCTTGCTGCTGCTTTCCTGAAAACTGTCCCCACTATGTGGCTGGTCGGCTTTGGTGGCCAGCGAGGTGTCACCTTGCCTGTGCAGAGATGGGAAGGGGCCTGCAGAGGAGGGGAAGGAAGGGGAAGAGGAAACGAAAGGTCTTGCAGCCACCACTTATCTTCGCATACCCAGTTTTCATGCTGGAATCAAAGTGCACATGGTTACACATATAGGTGGTTCCTGAGGTCTCAATGGCAGCTGCTGCTCCGTGAAGTCAGTTGGTTGCTTTGTAGTGAGGCTGCTCCTGCCCTACACTTCCATTTTCCTGGTCATCCTCACCCTAGAAGGGGAGTGGGGAGCACTCTGGGCTGCCTTGTACAGCCTGAAGCAGGCTTAGCTTGTCATGGGGGTGGTAGCAGGGAGAACGGAGTCTGTGACCAAGAAACTCATCACTCAGGATCTCAGCCTGTTGGAGACCCCGTGGGCTCAGCTTTAGCAGGGGCTCCCAATCTCTTCCTGAAAGTGAGTGGTTGAGTTGCAGCAGAATGTGTTGACAGCATTGGCTTACTCCCTCACTGGCTCAGGTCAGGAGGAAATGGGAGTCTCGAGTGACTGTCGCACTAGCTGGAGCAGCTTTGTTGTGAGCTCCAGTGCCTGTGAACAGCTGCTTGAAAACCCTGAGCAGGTAACAACTCTTCTGGGAGGTGGCTTAGCCCACTGGTGTCTGTTTGTGCTGGGTTTTTATCACCTTGAAGGGTCCCTGTGTTTGTGGTGGGGTTGTGTCACCTTGAAGGGTCTGCAGGCACTGAGCCAATGGCATTTGTGATCCCATACTTGGTGCTTATCTTTGTCTTGACCTTAGTGTTCTGTGTGGGTCTTTGTGCTGCAAGGGAGCCACCCCAGACCTGCCCTTGACTGCTTGCAGCCGGGAGACGTCATGTTTCTTTCTTCATGGGCAGAGGTAGAGGATAGTGACTGTGGTGCCTGACTACATCCCAGCTCCATTCCCCCTGCAGTTTTAATGGGACCTAGGATTCCTTACTGCCCTGAACGACTGTGTGGCATTACTTGGTGCTATGAAACCTTTCATCTCTTTCCCCTCTGGAGACAGCTGAGGACTGCTTGCCTGGGATTCCTGGGTTGATTCTGATCCCATTTTTGTCTCATCCACCATGACTGCCCCTGTTTGAGTTCCTCACTGCAGACTGCTAGCGTGACTCCAGAGTCTTCCGCTCCTCCCCTGCACTTGAGAGTCCTGGGGAGAGTAACTCATCCCTCTCATCATTTCAGTCCTTGCCATTTTGCCTAAGTGCCCAGTCACTGCAGAAAATAGCTTTTGAGGGCAGGTTTAATTTAGTATTTTATGCTTGGAAAACGCTTGCTTAGGTGTTAGGGTGCATTTTCAGGGAGGCATAAACTGCTCTAATTTTGGGTTTCCATTGCTGGGCTTCCTTCTAACCTGCTGGCTGTGCTTTCCCACCTCAGCCTCACATTACCCCTGGCCTGTGGGCCTGTCCTGCTTAATTTCGCCCAAAACTACTGTGTACTGGACTAATTTCACTTATGTGACTCTCTGGGCTGCCTTAGTGCCTGGGCACACGCACGCCAGTGCTGGTGCATGGCGAGGGGGGGAAGCTGAGGGGGGCAGGAAGGCATCAGCCCGCTGTGGGATGGACTTAAGCAGTCCCACCCTTAAGAACAGGTTATTTGCTGTCCACTGTGACTCCTTAGTGTCTGTATGGATCTCGGTGCTGAGGGGACCACATGGGTGGGTGAGGGTGCATCCAAGTGGAGAGGAGGGAGGGGATGGAGGTAGCAGCTATGCAATGAGTTTTCATTTAATGTGAGGTTAATCTACGTAACATATTGCTAAATCCCAAGACTGGAGCCCAAATATGTCTTTTTGTAACCTGGTCAGGAGCTTGCTGCATGACTTTAGTTGTGCTGGCAGAAATCCTGTTGGCTCCTAATGCTGTAGTAGTGGCCTCTGACATCCCCACAGCTGCCACCAAGGCCCCTTGGCTTGGTTCTCTCCCACCTCTGGGCCAAGTTCCTCTTTCAATGGCTGATACCACACTGCTGAGCCTTCCCATGCCCGTTCTTCATTGTTAGAGCACTCAGAGCACACATGGGCATCCTCTCCTCATGCCTCCTGTCACCCCTCTGCCTTCCCACTGCAGCTGGAGGCTCACAGCCCCAGGAGGCCAGGGCAGAGCAGAGGAGACATCAGAGCTGTGGTGCCACAAAAACACGCACACTTATCTCACTGGAGACTGAGTAAAACTTGCAGTAACAAAGCTGCTGATACCTTGTTGTCATGGCAGAGAAGCCGAGGAGTGCTGGCTGCTGAGCCAAGGCGGACTGGCTACTACACCAAAGAACATGAGATGGAAGATGAGTTTTCCAAGGGCTGGAGATGCTCTTGCTTTCTTAATTCATTGACTTTTTTAGTCATTGCGAGCCCTGCCCAGCTTCCCTCAAGCTGATCTCCTGAGTGTGCCAGGCATGACAGAGTTAATGCTGGTCCAGGACTTGACAGCCTTGGAAGCAGGACTCACTGCTGATACTAGCGCAGATGTAGCTGTGTTTGCTGGTCCAAACCTCCAAGGAGAGTCTGGAGGAAGGCGCTGACTGGTCCAAACCTCTTTAGGAAACATAGTGTGCTGGGGAGCAGGCTTTGGCCTGTGTTCCCCCAC
Source organism: Dromococcyx pavoninus (assembly GCA_033558185.1). NCBI lineage: Eukaryota > Metazoa > Chordata > Aves > Cuculiformes > Neomorphidae > Dromococcyx > Dromococcyx pavoninus. Next base: position 69,005 of record JAUMJL010001878.1, read on the forward strand.
TGAGATCATCGCTGAAGGCTGCTGGGTTTCTGGAACAGTTATGCCAAGCAGTTTGTCTCTATTCCCCGTGTCACTTGTCAGAGCTTGACATGTCATCCTCAGTATGCTCCACGGAGTGGTTTCGTCCTGCGCTCTACTTTGGACTTTCACAATTGTTGCGTCTGTGTTCCACGGCAGCAGCTCCTGGCCAGCACCTTATCCCTCCAGGCAGGGGAGAGCGTTGGGAAGCTGCCCTAGCCCAGGACAGGAATTGTGTATCATTTGTGCCGCCTGGAAAACAGCAACCAAAAGCCACCACCTCTGCAGGAGATTGTGGCTCTTGGGAGCATCTTGCTGCCCTGATCTGTGGGGGTGGCACTGCTTGCATGGTGATCCCAATGCGTGGCACTGGTGCAGGGAGGCCAGGACTCCAGGGATTTCCATTCCCATGCCTGTTTTGTCCATCCCACCTCTCTCTGTCCTTCCCTCGACACACTAGGCTGCTTATTCACACCAGGGTCACGTTGGCCGTGCATGTGCCTCCCCTTGCCCTCAGGAAGCAGCAGTGCTAGCCTGCTGTCTCCCAAGCTGTGGCTCAGTTTGCCACAGGACTGGAGTGAGACTGGTTTATTTTTTGTTGTTAACCTCTCTGTGCCTCAGTTACCCCATTTGGGATAAAAAAAGGGGATGCACCCAGTTCTGGAAAGCAGTTTGGGAGCTCTGCATGGTGCTGTGCTTTCCTGGGTTTCTTTAACAGATCTGAGTTAATGGTTTTGTTCCCATTCAGCAACCATGCTGGGAAGGTAGAAGTGATCCTAGAGTCTCTGCTAGGAAGTAGAGCCTTTTTTTCCTTAAAAAACACCCAAAACAGGCAAGTTGGCAGCACCCTATCATCCAACAGCTTTGCCTCTGGACTGCTGTAGTTCTTGGGGCTGGAGACCCATGTCCAGATTTCCATGCCCACGCTTGCATTGCTGGGCTACAGCAGGGGTGGCTCTGTTATTAAATGACTTTTAATTAATCAGTGTGAGGAGAGAGTTGGTGTCCAAGGGTGGTGTGGGGCTCTGGGTGGCTGCTCAGTGGATTTTCTGCAGATAAAACCACGGGTATGTCCTCCAGGGGGGTGGGGTTGGTGGCTGCCTCCTCCTTGGCGCTGCCGAGGTGGACTGGGAGCAGGCAGGATCCACGGGACCAGTGATACCAAAAATGCTGGCAAATAAACCCTAAGGCTTGATTTGGAGTTTTAGAAAGCAGCATGCTTTGTTTCAGCGCTGGGCACATGAGGGAATGATTTCCATCCATCATGCACAACAAGACAAGAGCTGGTCAAAGTGATACAAGCAGCGGTTGTTATTGCAGAGAGTGGAATATTTTGACTTCAGTAGTCGTTTTTCTGTAGAATTGGTTTTCTAACTGACCTCGGTTAAGTGATACCTAAATGGCAGTGGTTTTGAAAGTTAAACAGACACAGACTGTTCTTCTGGTAGTGTGTTATTTTAAATAGTGCTGCTCCCAGACAGTGTTCTCCGCTTACCTAAGGATTAAAGGCTGGACAGAGAGATGGCTTCAAAGGTCTGAGGAGCAGAGACTTGGCTGTTGTGAAGTTCATAATAAAATTAATAATAAAATTAGTCCTTGCAAAGTAGTATAATATGCATGAAATTACTGGGAGAATTTATACCTATGCACGTAGGTGGGATGTATATTCTGTCCCACCTCTTGCTTTGTTGTGCATGATTGATGGCAATCATTCGCTCACATACCCAGCGCTGAAGATGCTGCTTTCTAAAACTCCAAAACGAGCCTTAGAGAGTTGATTCGCCAGCAGCTTCAGTATCAACAGAAGATATTTTCCAATCACACGCACGTGTGTAAATCTTCCCAGAAATATCATGCATATTCTATTACTTTCCAAGGACTAATTGTAATACTATGAACTTCACAACAGCCCAGTCTCTTCTCATCTGAGCTTCAGAGCCAGCTCTGTCTGACCTTGCATTTTGATACGGAAAGGCTGCAAACAGAGCTGATTGTAGAAGACTCATCTGTTCAGCACAGACCATACTGAACACAAAACATTATCATTTCCATTTGAACAGTGTCTGGAAAAACAGTTTTAAAAAAGCATGCTATAAAGAAACCACACGATCAGAGGGATATTCTGTCTGACTTTCAAAAACTACAGTTACTTAGATGAAATTTAACTCTCCTTTAGCTTAAATCAAAATATTTCCGTCTGTAACAGCAATCCCTTTGCATCACCGGCGCGTCTGCCGCTGCTCCAACCGGGGGGGGTGGGGGGGGGGGGGCAGGCGGGAAGGAACGCCTCGCGGAGCGACGAGGTTTAGTCCTTCTCCAATCCCGAGCCCTGCGCGTCGCAGTTCTCAGGACAGTGGTGGGCAGCGGGTGGCAGCGCGGGGAGGCGGGAGCGGCGCGGGGCTGCAGCCCTGCAGCCAGTTAATGAGCGGGAAGGCGGGAGCGGCGCGGCGCCCGGCAGCCATTCGACGCGGAGGCGGGAACGGCGCGGCACTGACCAATTGCGAGCGGGGGAGAG
>JAUMJL010001879.1:0-57148 GCA_033558185.1 Dromococcyx pavoninus
GAATCTATTTTTGGTCCCTCTATCCTTTTTTGTGTGTTCCCAATCCATTTTTGGGTTCCTCAGTCCATTTTTAGGTTCATCAATCTTGTTTTGGTTTCCTCAATCCATTTTTGGTTCCCTCAGTCCATTTCTGTGTTTCTCAGAATATTTTTGGGTTCCTCAAAACATTTTTGGGTTCCTCAATCTATTTTGACATTCCTCAATCCATTTTGGCATTCCTCAATGCAGTTTTGGTTCCCTCAGCCCATTTTTGGGTCCCTCAGTCCATTTTTGGGTTCCTCAATCCATTTTTGGGTTCCTCAGAACATTTTTGGGTTCCTCAATCCCTTTTTTGGTCCATGAATCCATGTTTTGTTTCTTCAATCTATTTTTTGGTCCCTCAATCCTTCTTTGGGTTCCTCAATCTATGTTTTGTTCCCTCAATCCACTTTTGGGTTCTTCACATTTTTGGGTTCCTCAATCCGTTTTTGGTTTACTGAATCCATTTTTGGGTTCCTCAATCCATTTTTGGGTCCCTTAAGCTATTTTTTGAGTTCCGCAGCCCATTTTTCGGTTCCTCAGTCTATTTTGGGGTTCCTCAAACCATTTTTGGTTCCTCAATTCATTTTTGCGTTCCTGAATTCAATTTTTGTGTTCCTCAATTCATTTTTGGGTCCTTCAAAACATTTTTGTTCTCCTCAATCCATTTTTCGGGCCTTCAGCCCATTTTTGTGGGTTTAATACCATGTTTTGCTCCATGAATCCATTTTTTTGTTTCTTCAATCTATTTTTTGGTCCCTCAATGCATCTTTGGATTCCTCAATCCATTTTTGGGTTCCTCAGACCACTTTTGGGTCGCTCAGCCCATTTTTGGGTCGCTCAGCCCATTTTTGGTTTCCTCAGGACATTTTTGTGTTGCTCAATTCATTTTTGGGTTCCTCAATCCAATTTTTGGACCCTCAATCCATTTTTTGTTACCTCAGTCCATTTTTGGGTTCCTCAATCCTTTTTTTGGTCCCTCAATCCATTTTTGGGTTCCTCAATCTTCTTTTGGTCCCTCAATCCACTTTTGGGTTCTTCAGCCCATTTTTGGGTTCCTCAATCCGTTTTTGGTTTACTGAATCCATTTTTGGGTTCCTCAATCCATTTTTGGGTCCCTTTAAACTATTTTTGGGTTCCGCAGCCCATTTTTCGGTTCCTCAGTCTATTTTGGGGTTCCTCAAACCATTTTTGGTTCCTCAATTCATTTCTGCGTTCCTGAATTCAATTTTTGTGTTCCTCAATTCATTTTTGGGTCCTTCAAAACATTTTTGTTCTCCTCAATCCATTTTTCGGGCCTTCAGCCCATTTTTGTGGGTTTAATACCATGTTTTGCTCCATGAATCCATTTTTTGTTTCTTCAATCTATTTTTTGGTCCCTCAATGCATTTTTGGATTCCTCAATCCATTTTTGGGTTCCTCAGCCCACTTTTGGGTCGCTCAGCCCATTTTTGGGTCGCTCAGCCCATTTTTGGTTTCCTCAGGACATTTTTGTGTTGCTCAATTCATTTTTGGGTTCCTCAATCCAATTTTTGGACCCTCAATCCATTTTTTGTTACCTCAGTCCATTTTTGGGTTCCTCAACCCTTTTTTTGGTCCCTCAATCCATTTTTGGGTTCCTCAATCTTCTTTTGGTCCCTCAATCCATTTTTGGGTTCTTCAGCCCATTTTTGGATTCCTGAATCTATTTTTGGGTTCCTGAATCTTTTTTTTGGTCCCCTGAATCCGTTTTCGGGTCCCTCAATCTATTTTTGTCTTTTCCTCAATCAATTTTGGGTTCCTCAATCCATTTTTGGTTTCCTCAATCCATTTTTTGGTCCTTCAATCCATTTTTGGGTTCCTCAGAACTTTTTTGGGTTCCTCAATCCATTTTTGGGTTCCTCAATCCATTTTTGGTTCCCTCAGCCCATTTTTGGTTCCCTCAGCCCATTTTTGTGTTTCTCAGAATATTTTTGGGTTCCTCAAAACATTTTGGTTTCCTCAATCTATTTTGGCGTTCCTCAATCCATTTTTGCTTCCCTCAGCCCATTTTGGGTTCCTCAATCCATTTTTAAGTTCCTCAATCCATTTTTTGATTCCTCAATCCATGTTTGGGTCCTTCAATACATTTTTGGTTTCCTCAATCCATTTTTAGGGACTTCAGCCCATTTTTGGGTTCTTCAATCCATTTTTTGGTCCATGAATCCATTTTTTGTTTCTTCAATCTATTTTTTGGTCCCTCAATCCTTCTTTGGGTTCCTCAATCTATGTTTTGGTCCCTCAATCCACTTTTGGGTTCTTCAGCCCATTTTTGGGTTCCTCAATCCGTTTTTGGTTTACTGAATCCATTTTTGGGTTCCTCAATCCATTTTTGGGTCCCTTAAACTATTTTTGAGTTCCGCAGCCCACTTTTCGGTTCCTCAGTCTATTTTGGGGTTCCTCAAACCATTTTTGGTTCCTCGATTCATTTTCGCGTTCCTGAATTCAGTTTTTGTGTTTCTCAATTCATTTTTGGGTCCTTCAAAACATTTTTGTTCTCCTCAATCCATTTTTCGGGCCTTCAGCCCATTTTTGGGTTTTTAATACCATGTTTTGCTCCATGAATCCATTTTTTTGTTTCTTCAATCTATTTTTTGGTCCCTCAATGCATCTTTGGATTCCTCAATCCATTTTTGGGTTCCTCAGACCACTTTTGGGTCGCTCAGCCCCATTTTTGGGTCGATCAGCCCATTTTTTTTGTTTCCTCAGAACATTTTTGTGTTGCTCAATTAATTTTTGGGTTCCTCAATCCAATTTTTGGACCCTCAATCCATTTTTGGGTTTCTCAATCTTCTTTTGGTCCCTCAATCCATTTTTGGGTTCTTCAACCCATTTTTGGATTCTTGAGTCTATTTTTGGGTTCCTGAATCTTTTTTTTGGACCCTGAATCCATTTTCGGGTTTCTCAATTTATTTTTGTGTCCCTCAATCTATTCTTGGGTTCCTCAATCCATTTTTGGGTTCCTCAATCCATTTTTGGGTTCTTCAATCCATTTTTTGGTCCTTCAATCCATTTTTGGGTTCCTCAGAACTTTTTTGGGTTCCTCAATCCATTTTTTCGTTCCTGAATGCTTTTTTTGGACCCTCAATCCATTTTTGGGTACCTGACCCAATTTTTGCATTCCTCAACCCTTTTTTGGGTTCCTCAATCCATTTTTGTGTTCCTCAATCCATTTTTTGGACCCGCAAACCATTTTTTGGACCCTCAATCCATTTTTAGGTCCTCAGCCCTTTTTTTCGGTTCCTCAACCCATTTTTTAGTTCCTCAATCCATTTTTTGATTCCTCAATCCATTTTTTAGACCCTCAATCCGTTTTTTGGTCCCCAACCCATTTTTGGGTCCCTATCCCTTTTTTTAGGTTCCTCAGCCCATTTTTGGGTCCCTCAGTCCATTTTTGGGTTCCTCTATCCATTTTTGGTTCCTCAATTCATTTTTGCGTTCCTGAGTTCAATTTTTGTGTTCCTCAATCCATTTTTGTGTCCTTCAATACATTTCTGGTTTCCTCAATCCATTTTTCGGGACTTCAGCCCATTTTTGGGTCCCTCAGACCATTTTTGGGTTTCTCAGACCACGTTTGGTTTCCTCAGAACATTTTTGGGTTCCTCAATCCATTTTTAAGTTCCTCAATCCATTTTTTGATTCCTCAATCCATTTGTGAGTTCCTCAATCCATTTTTGGCTTCTTTAGCCCATTTTTGGGTTTCTCAACCCATTTTGGGGTTCCTCCATCCATTTTTTGATTCCTCAGTCAATTTTTGAGTTTCTCAATCCATTTTTGGGTTTCTCCACCCATTTCTGGGTTGCTTAATCCGGTTTTTTGTCCCTCAATCCATTTCTTGATACCTCAGCTCATTTTGGGATCCCTGTATTTTTTGGAGGGTTCCTCAGTCAATTTTGGTGTCCCTCAGCCCATTTTTGAGTTCCTCAATCCATTTTTGGTTCCCTCAGACCATTTTGGGGGTCGCTCATTTTTGGTTTCCTCAGCTCATTTTTGCGTTGCTCAATTCATTTTTTGGTTCCTCAATCCAATTTTTGAACCCTCAATCCATTTTTGGGTAGCTCAGTCCATTTTTTAGTTCCTCAGTCCTTTATTGGGTCTCTCAATCCATTTTTGGGTTCCTCAATCCATTCTTGGGTTCCTCTTTCCATTTTTAGGTTTATCAATCTGGTTTTGGGTTCCTCAATCCATTTTTGGTTCCCTCAGCCCATTTTTGGTTCCCTCAGCCCATTACTGTGTTTCTCAGAACATTTTTGGGTACCTCAATTTATTTTGGCGTTCCTCAATCCATTTTTGATTCCCTCAGTCCATTTTTGGGTTCCTGAATTGATTTTTTGTTCTCTCAGGATAGTTTTGGTTTCCTCAATCCATTCTTCGATTCCTCAATACATTTTTGAGTTCCTCAATCCATTTTTTTTTCCTTCAATCCATATTTGGGTTCCTCAATCCATTTTTTGGTCTCTCAGCCCATTTTTGGGTTTCTCAATCCATTTTTGGGTCCCTCAATCCATTTGGGGATCCTTCAGCACATTTCGGCGTTCCTCAGACCATTTTTGGGTTCCTGAATCTATTTTTGGTCCCTCTATCCTTTTTTGTGTGTTCCCAATCCATTTTTGGGTTCCTCAGTCCATTTTTAGGTTCATCAATCTTGTTTTGGTTTCCTCAATCCATTTTTGGTTCCCTCAGTCCATTTCTGTGTTTCTCAGAATATTTTTGGGTTCCTCAAAACATTTTTGGGTTCCTCAATCTATTTTGACAGCCCATTTTTGGGTTCCTCAGCCATTTTTGGGTTCCTCAGCTCATTTTTTGGCCCCTCAGCCCATTTTTGGGTTCCTCCATTGCCCACCATTTTTGGTTCCTCAGCCATTTTTGGGTTCCTCAGCCCATTTTTTGGGTTCCTCAGCCCATTTTTGGGTTCCTCAGCCCATTTTTGGCCCTCGCCATTGCTCAGTTTTGGGTTCCTCAGCCCATTTTTTGGCCCCTCAGCCCATTTTTTGGCCCCTCAGCCCATTTTTGGGTTCCTCAGCCCATTTTTTGGCCCCTCAGACCATTTTTGGGTTCCTCAAGCCATTTTTGGGTTCCTCAGAACATTTTTGGGTTCCTCAATCCCTTTTTTGGTCCATGAATCCATGTTTTGTTTCTTCAATCTATTTTTTGGTCCCTCAATCCTTCTTTGGGTTCCTCAATCTATGTTTTGGTCCCTCAATCCACTTTTGGGTTCTTCAGCCCATTTTTGGGTTCCTCAATCCGTTTTTGGTTTACTGAATCCATTTTTGGGTTCCTCAATCCATTTTTGGGTCCCTTAAGCTATTTTTTGAGTTCCGCAGCCCATTTTTCGGTTCCTCAGTCTATTTTGGGGTTCCTCAAACCATTTTTGGTTCCTCAATTCATTTTTGCGTTCCTGAATTCAGTTTTTGTGTTCCTCAATTCATTTTTGGGTCCTTCAAAACATTTTTGTTCTCCTCAATCCATTTTTCGGGCCTTCAGCCCATTTTGGGTGTTTTAATACCATGTTTTGCTCCATGAATCCATTTTTTGTTTCTTCAATCTATTTTTTGGTCCCTCAATGCATCTTTGGATTCCTCAATCCATTTTTGGGTTCCTCAGCCCACTTTTGGGTCGCTCAGCCCATTTTTGGGTCGCTCAGCCCATTTTTGGTTTCCTCAGGACATTTTTGTGTTGCTCAATTCATTTTTGGGTTCCTCAATCCAATTTTTGGACCCTCAATCCATTTTTTGTTACCTCAGTCCATTTTTGGGTTCCTCAATCCTTTTTTTGGTCCCTCAATCCATTTTTGGGTTCCTCAATCTTCTTTTGGTCCCTCAATCCATTTTTGGGTTCTTCAGCCCATTTTTGGATTCCTGAATCTATTTTTGGGTTCCTGAATCTTTTTTTTGGTTCCTGAATCTGTTTTCGGGTCCCTCAATCTATTTTTGGGTTCCTCAATCCATTTGTGGGTTCCTCAATCCATTTTTGGTTCCCTCAGCCCATTTTTGGTTCCCTCAGCCCATTTTTGTGTTTCTCAGAATATTTTTGGGTTCCTCAAAACATTTTTGGTTTCCTCAATCTATTTTGGCGTTCCTCAATCCATTTTTGCTTCCCTCAGCCCATTTTTGGGTTCCTCAATCCATTTTTAAGTTCCTCAATCCATTTTTTGATTCCTCAATCCATGTTTGGGTCCTTCAATACATTTTTGGTTTCCTCAATCCATTTTTAGGGACTTCAGCCCATTTTTGGGTTCTTCAATCCATTTTTTGGACCATGAATCCATTTTTTGTTTCTTCAATCTATTTTCTGGTCCCTCAATCCTTCTTTGGGTTCCTCAATCTATGCTTTGGTCCCTCAATCCACTTTTGGGTTCTTCAGCCCATTTTTGGGTTCCTCAATCCGTTTTTGGTTTACTGAATCCATTTTTGGGTTTCTCAATCCATTTTTGGGTCCCTTAAACTATTTTTGAATTCCGCAGCCCACTTTTCGGTTCCTCAGTCTATTTTGGGGTTCCTCAAACCATTTTTGGTTCCTCGATTCATTTTTGCGTTCCTGAATTCAGTTTTTGTGTTTCTCAATTCATTTTTGGGTCCTTCAAAACATTTTTGTTCTCCTCAATCCATTTTTCGGGCCTTCAGCCCATTTTTGGGGTTTTAATACCATGTTTTGCTCCATGAATCCATTTTTTTGTTTCTTCAATCTATTTTTTGGTCCCTCAATGCATCTTTGGATTCCTCAATCCATTTTTGGGTTCCTCAGCCCACTTTTGGGTCGCTCAGTCCACTTTTGGGTCGCTCAGCCCATTTTTGGGTCGCTCAACCCATTTTTGGTTTCCTCAGAACATTTTTGTGTTGCTCAATTAATTTTTGGGTTCCTCAATCCAATTTTTGGACCCTCAATCCATTTTTGGGTTTCCCAATCTTCTTTTGGTCCCTCAGTCCATTTTTGGGTTCCTCTATCCATTTTTGGTTCCTCAATTCATTTTTGCGTTCCTGAGTTCAATTTTTGTGTTCCTCAATCCATTTTTGTGTCCATCAATACATTTCTGGTTTTCTCAATCCATTTTTCGGGACTTCAGCCCATTTTTGGGTTCCTCAGAACATTTTTGGGTTTCTCAGAATATTTCTGGGTTCCTCAGAACATTTTTGGTTCCTCAAACTATTTTTGGCTTCTTTAGCCCATTTTTGGTATTCCCAACCCGTTTTGGGGTTCCTCAATCCATTTTTTGATTCCTCAGTCAATTTTTGAGTTTCTCAATCCATTTTTGGGTTTCTCCACCCATTTCTGGGTTGCTTAATCCGGTTTTTTGTCCCTCAATCCATTTCTTGATACCTCAGCTCATTTTGGGGTCCCTGTATTTTTTGGGGGGTTCCTCAGTCAATTTTGGTGTCCCTCAGCCCATTTTTGAGTTCCTCAATCCATTTTTGGTTCCCTCAGACCATTTTGGGGGTCGCTCATTTTTGGTTTCCTCAGCTCATTTTTGTGTTGCTCAATTCATTTTTTGGTTCCTCAATCCAATTTTTGGACCCTCAATCCATTTTTGGGTAGCTCAGTCCATTTTTTAGTTCCTCAGTCCTTTATTGGGTCTCTCAATCCATTTTTGGGTTCCTCAATCCATTCTTGGGTTCCTCTTTCCATTTTTAGGTTCATCAATCTGGTTTTGGGTTCCTCAATCCATTTTTGGTTCCCTCAGCCCATTTTTGGTTCCCTCAGCCCATTACTGTGTTTCTCAGAACATTTTTGGGTTCCTCAATTTATTTTGGCGTTCCTCAATCCATTTTTGATTCCCTCAGTCCATTTTTGGGTTCCTGAATTGATTTTTTGTTCTCTCAGGAGAGTTTTGGTTTCCTCAATCCATTCTTCGATTCCTCAATACATTTTTGAGTTCCTCAATCCATTTTTTTTTCCTTCAATCCATTTTTGGGTTCCTCAATCCATTTTTTGGTCTCTCAGCCCATTTTTGGGTTCCTCAATCCATTTTTGGGTCCCTCAATCCATTTGGGGATCCTTCAGCACATTTCGGCGTTCCTCAGACCATTTTTGGGTTCCTGAATCTATTTTTGGTCCCTCTATCCTTTTTTGTGTGTTCCCAATCCATTTTTGGGTTCCTCAATCCTTTTTTGGGTTCCTCAATCCATTCTTGGGTTCCTCAGTCCATTTTTAGGTTCATCAATCTTGTTTTGGTTTCCTCAATCCATTTTTGGTTCCCTCAGTCCATTTCTGTGTTTCTCAGAATATTTTTGGGTTCCTCAAAACATTTTTGGGTTCCTCAATCTATTTTGACATTCCTCAATCCATTCTGGCATTCCTCAATGCAGTTTTGATTCCCTCAGCCCATTTTTGGGTCCCTCAGTCCATTTTTGCGTTCCTCAGTCCATTTTTGGGTTCCTCAGAACATTTTTGGGTTCCTCAATCCCTTTTTTGGTCCATGAATCCATGTTTTGTTTCTTCAATCTATTTTTTGTTCCCTCAATCCTTCTTTGGGTTCCTCAATCTATGTTTTGGTCCCTCAATCCACTTTTGGGTTCTTCAGCCCATTTTTGGGTTCCTCAATCCGTTTTTGGTTTACTGAATCCATTTTTGGGTTCCTCTATCCATTTTTGGGTCCCTTAAGCTATTTTTGTGTTCCGCAGCCCATTTTTCGGTTCCTCAGTCTATTTTGGGGTTCCTCAATCCATTTTTGGTTCCTCAATTCATTTTTGCGTTCCTGAATTCAATTTTTGTGTTCCTCAATTCATTTTTGGGTCCTTCGAAACATTTTTGTTCTCCTCAATCCATTTTTCGGGCCTTCAGCCCATTTTTGTGGGTTTAATACCATGTTTTGCTCCATGAATCCATTTTTTGTTTCTTCAATCTATTTTTTGGTCCCTCAATGCATCTTTGGATTCCTCAATCCATTTTTGGGTTCCTCAGACCACTTTTGGGTCGCTCAGCCCATTTTTGGGTCGCTCAGCCCATTTTTGGTTTCCTCAGGACATTTTTGTGTTGCTCAATTCATTTTTGGGTTCCTCAATCCAATTTTTGGACCCTCAATCCATTTTTTGTTACCTCAGTCCATTTATGGGTTCCTCAATCCTTTTTTTGGTCCCTCAATCCATTTTTGGGTTCCTCAATCTTCTTTTGGTCCCTCAATCCATTTTTGGGTTCTTCAGCCCATTTTTGGATTCCTGAATCTATTTTTGGGTTCCTGAATCTTTTTTTGGTCCCTCAATCCATTTTTGGTTTCCTCAATCCATTTTTTGGTCCTTCAATCCATTTTTGGGTTCCTCAGAACTTTTTTGGGTTCCTCAATCCATTTTTGGGTTCCTCAATCCATTTTTGGTTCCCTCAGCCCATTTATGGTTCCCTCAGCCCATTTTTGTGTTTCTCAGAATATTTTTGGGTTCCTCAAAGCATTTTTGGTTTCCTCAATCTATTTTGGCGTTCCTCAATCCATTTTTGCTTCCCTCAGCCCATTTTTGGGTTCCTCAATCCATTTTTAAGTTCCTCAATCCATTTTTTGATTCCTCAATCCATGTTTGGGTCCTTCAATACATTTTTGGTTTCCTCAATCCATTTTTAGGGACTTCAGCCCATTTTGGGGTTCTTCAATCCATTTTTTGGACCATGAATCCATTTTTTGTTTCTTCAATCTATTTTTTGGTCCCTCAATCCTTCTTTGGGTTCCTCAATCTATGTTTTGGTCCCTCAATCCACTTTTGGGTTCTTCAGCCCATTTTTGGGTTCCTCAATCCGTTTTTGGTTTACTGAATCCATTTTTGGGTCCCTCAATCCATTTGGGGATCCTTCAGCACATTTCGGCGTTCCTCAGACCATTTTTGGGTTCCTGAATCTATTTTTGGTCCCTCTATCCTTTTTTGTGTGTTCCCAATCCATTTTTGGGTTCCTCAATCCTTTTTTGGGTTCCTCAATCCATTCTTGGGTTCCTCTGTCCATTTTTAGGTTCATCAATCTTGTTTTGGTTTCCTCAATCCATTTTTGGTTCCCTCAGTCCATTTCTGTGTTTCTCAGAATATTTTTGGGTTCCTCAAAACATTTTTGGGTTCCTCAATCTATTTTGACATTCCTCAATCCATTTTGGCATTCCTTAATGCAGTTTTGATTCCCTCAGCCCATTTTTGGGTCCCTCAGTCCATTTTTGCGTTCCTCAGTCCATTTTTGGGTTCCTCAGAACATTTTTGGGTTCCTCAATCCCTTTTTTGGTCCATGAATCCATGTTTTGTTTCTTCAATCTATTTTTTGTTCCCTCAATCCTTCTTTGGGTTCCTCAATCTATGTTTTGGTCCCTCAATCCACTTTTGGGTTCTTCAGCCCATTTTTGGGTTCCTCAATCCGTTTTTGGTTTACTGAATCCATTTTTGGGTTCCTCAATCCATTTTTGGTTTCCTCAATCCATTTTTGGTTCCCTCAGCCCATTTTTGGTTCCCTCAGCCCATTTTTGTGTTTCTCAGAATATTTTTGGGTTCCTCAAAACATTTTTGGTTTCCTCAATCTATTTTGGCGTTCCTCAATCCATTTTTGCTTCCCTCAGCCCATTTTTGGGTCCCTCAGCCCATTTTTGGGTTCCTCAATCCTTTTTTAATTCCTCAATCCATTTTATGATTCCTCAATCCATGTTTGGGTCCTTCAATACATTTTTGGTTTCCTCAATCCATTTTTAGGGACTTCAGCCCATTTTTGGGTTCTTCAATCCATTTTTTGGACCATGAATCCATTTTTTGTTTCTTCAATCTATTTTTTGGTCCCTCAATCCTTCTTTGGGTTCCTCAATCTATGTTTTGGTCCCTCAATCCACTTTTGGGTTCTTCAGCCCATTTTTGGGTTCCTCAATCCGTTTTTGGTTTACTGAATCCATTTTTGGGTTCCTCAATCCATTTTTGGGTCCCTTAAACTATTTTTGAGTTCCGCAGCCCACTTTTCGGTTCCTCAGTCTATTTTGGGGTTCCTCAAACCATTTTTGGTTCCTCGATTCATTTTCGCGTTCCTGAATTCAGTTTTTGTGTTTCTCAATTCATTTTTGGGTCCTTCAAAACATTTTTGTTCTCCTCAATCCATTTTTCGGGCCTTCAGCCCATTTTGGGGGTTTTAATACCATGTTTTGCTCCATGAATCCATTTTTTTGTTTCTTCAATCTATTTTTTGGTCCCTCAATGCATCTTTGGATTCCTCAATCCATTTTTGGGTTCCTCAGACCACTTTTGGGTCGCTCAGCCCATTTTTGGGTCGATCAGCCCATTTTTTTGTTTCCTCAGAACATTTTTGTGTTGCTCAATTAATTTTTGGGTTCCTCAATCCAATTTTTGGACCCTCAATCCATTTTTGGGTTTCTCAATCTTCTTTTGGTCCCTCAATCCATTTTTGGGTTCTTCAGCCCATTTTTGGATTCTTGAGTCTATTTTTGGGTTCCTGAATCTTTTTTTTGGACCCTGAATCCATTTTCGGGTTTCTCAATTTATTTTTGTGTCTCTCAATCTATTTTTGGGTTCCTCAATCCATTTTTGGGTTCCTCAATCCATTTTTGGGTTCCTCAATCCATTTTTTGGTCCTTCAATCCATTTTTGGGTTCCTCAGAACTTTTTTGGGTTCCTCAATCCATTTTTTCGTTCCTGAATGCTTTTTTTGGACCCTCAATCCATTTTTGGGTACCTGACCCAATTTTTGCATTCCTCAACCCTTTTTTGGGTTCCTCAATCCATTTTTGTGTTCCTCAATCCATTTTTTGGACCCGCAACCCATTTTTTGGACCCTCAATCCATTTTTAGGTCCTCAGCCCTTTTTTTCGGTTCCTCAGCCCATTTTTTAGTTCCTCAATCCATTTTTTGATTCCTCAATCCATTTTTTAGACCCTCAATCCGTTTTTTGGTCCCCAACCCATTTTTGGGTCCCTATCCCTTTTTTTAGGTTCCTCAGCCCATTTTTGGGTCCCTCAGTCCATTTTTGGGTTCCTCTATCCATTTTTGGTTCCTCAATTCATTTTTGCGTTCCTGAGTTCAATTTTTGTGTTCCTCAATCCATTTTTCGGGACTTCAGCCCATTTTTGGGTTCCTCAGAACATTTTTGGGTTTCTCAGAATATTTCTGGGTTCCTCAGAACATTTTTGGGTTCCTCAATCTATTTTTGGCTTCTTTAGCCCATTTTTGGTATTCCCAACCCATTCTGGGGTTCCTCAATCCATTTTTTGATTCCTCAGTCAATTTTTGAGTTTCTCAATCCATTTTTGGGTTTCTCCACCCATTTCTGGGTTGCTTAATCCGGTTTTTTGTCCCTCAATCCATTTCTTGATACCTCAGCTCATTTTGGGGTCCCTGTATTTTTTGGGGGGTTCCTCAGTCAATTTTGGTGTCCCTCAGCCCATTTTTGAGTTCCTCAATCCATTTTTGGTTCCCTCAGACCATTTTGGGGGTCGCTCATTTTTGGTTTCCTCAGCTCATTTTTGTGTTGCTCAATTCATTTTTTGGTTCCTCAATCCAATTTTTGGACCCTCAATCCATTTTTGGGTAGCTCAGTCCATTTTTTAGTTCCTCAGTCCTTTATTGGGTCTCTCAATCCATTTTTGGGTTCCTCAATCCATTCTTGGGTTCCTCTTTCCATTTTTAGGTTCATCAATCTGGTTTTGGGTTCCTCAATCCATTTTTGGTTCCCTCAGCCCATTTTTGGTTCCCTCAGCCCATTACTGTGTTTCTCAGAACATTTTTGGGTTCCTCAATTTATTTTGGCGTTCCTCAATCCATTTTTGATTCCCTCAGTCCATTTTTGGGTTCCTGAATTGATTTTTTGTTCTCTCAGGAGAGTTTTGGTTTCCTCAATCCATTCTTCGATTCCTCAATACATTTTTGAGTTCCTCAATCCATTTTTTTTTCCTTCAATCCATTTTTGGGTTCCTCAATCCATTTTTTGGTCTCTCAGCCCATTTTTGGGTTCCTCAATCCATTTTTGGGTCCCTCAATCCATTTGGGGATCCTTCAGCACATTTCGGCGTTCCTCAGACCATTTTTGGGTTCCTGAATCTATTTTTGGTCCCTCTATCCTTTTTTGTGTGTTCCCAATCCATTTTTGGGTTCCTCAATCCTTTTTTGGGTTCCTCAATCCATTCTTGGGTTCCTCTGTCCATTTTTAGGTTCATCAATCTTGTTTTGGTTTCCTCAATCCATTTTTGGTTCCCTCAGTCCATTTCTGTGTTTCTCAGAATATTTTTGGGTTCCTCAAAACATTTTTGGGTTCCTCAATCTATTTTGACATTCCTCAATCCATTTTGGCATTCCTTAATGCAGTTTTGATTCCCTCAGCCCATTTTTGGGTCCCTCAGTCCATTTTTGCGTTCCTCAGTCCATTTTTGGGTTCCTCAGAACATTTTTGGGTTCCTCAATCCCTTTTTTGGTCCATGAATCCATGTTTTGTTTCTTCAATCTATTTTTTGTTCCCTCAATCCTTCTTTGGGTTCCTCAATCTATGTTTTGGTCCCTCAATCCACTTTTGGGTTCTTCAGCCCATTTTTGGTTTCCTCAATCCGTTTTTGGTTTACTGAATCCATTTTTGGGTTCCTCAATCCATTTTTGGTTTCCTCAATCCATTTTTGGTTCCCTCAGCCCATTTTTGCTTCCCTCAGCCCATTTTTGGGTCCCTCAGCCCATTTTTGGGTTCCTCAATCCTTTTTTAAGTTCCTCAATCCATTTTATGATTCCTCAATCCATGTTTGGGTCCTTCAATACATTTTTGGTTTCCTCAATCCATTTTTAGGGACTTCAGCCCATTTTTGGGTTCTTCAATCCATTTTTTGGACCATGAATCCATTTTTTGTTTCTTCAATCTATTTTTTGGTCCCTCAATCCTTCTTTGGGTTCCTCAATCTATGTTTTGGTCCCTCAATCCACTTTTGGGTTCTTCAGCCCATTTTTGGGTTCCTCAATCCGTTTTTGGTTTACTGAATCCATTTTTGGGTTCCTCAATCCATTTTTGGGTCCCTTAAACTATTTTTGAGTTCCGCAGCCCACTTTTCGGTTCCTCAGTCTATTTTGGGGTTCCTCAAACCATTTTTGGTTCCTCGATTCATTTTTGCGTTCCTGAATTCAGTTTTTGTGTTTCTCAATTCATTTTTGGGTCCTTCAAAACATTTTTGTTCTCCTCAATCCATTTTTCGGGCCTTCAGCCCATTTTGGGGGTTTTAATACCATGTTTTGCTCCATGAATCCATTTTTTTGTTTCTTCAATCTATTTTTTGGTCCCTCAATGCATCTTTGGATTCCTCAATCCATTTTTGGGTTCCTCAGACCACTTTTGGGTCGCTCAGCCCATTTTTGGGTCGATCAGCCCATTTTTGGTTTCCTCAGAACATTTTTGTGTTGCTCAATTAATTTTTGGGTTCCTCAATCCAATTTTAGGACCCTCAATCCATTTTTGGGTTTCTCAATCTTCTTTTGGTCCCTCAATCCATTTTTGGGTTCTTCAGCCCATTTTTGGATTCTTGAGTCTATTTTTGGGTTCCTGAATCTTTTTTTTGGACCCTGAATCCATTTTCGGGTTTCTCAATTTATTTTTGTGTCCCTCAATCTATTTTTGGGTTCCTCAATCCATTTTTGGGTTCCTCAATCCATTTTTGGGTTCCTCAATCCATTTTTGGGTCCCTTAAACTATTTTTGAGTTCCACAGCCCACTTTTCGGTTCCTCAGTCTATTTTGGGTTTCCTGAAACCATTTTTGGTTCCTCGATTCATTTTTGCGTTCCTGAATTCAGTTTTTGTGTTTCTCAATTCATTTTTGGGTCCTTCAAATCATTTTTGTTCTCCTCAATCCATTTTTCGGGCCTTCAGCCCATTTTGGGGGTTTTAATACCATGTTTTGCTCCATGAATCCATTTTTTTGTTTCTTCAATCTATTTTTTGGTCCCTCAATGCATCTTTGGATTCCTCAATCCATTTTTGGGTTCCTCAGACCACTTTTGGGTCGCTCAGCCCATTTTTGGGTCGATCAGCCCATTTTTGGTTTCCTCAGAACATTTTTGTGTTGCTCAATTAATTTTTGGTTTCCTCAATCCAATTTTAGGACCCTCAATCCATTTTTGGGTTTCTCAATCTTCTTTTGGTCCCTCAATCCATTTTTGGGTTCTTCAGCCCATTTTTGGATTCTTGAGTCTATTTTTGGGTTCCTGAATCTCTTTTTTGGACCCTGAATCCATTTTCGGGTTTCTCAATTTATTTTTGTGTCTCTCAATCTATTTTTGGGTTCCTCAATCCATTTTTGGGTTCCTCAATCCATTTTTTGGTCCTTCAATCCATTTTTGGGTTCCTCAGAACTTTTTTGGGTTCCTCAATCCATTTTTTCGTTCCTGAATGCTTTTTTTGGACCCTCAATCCATTTTTGGGTACCTGACCCAATTTTTGCATTCCTCAACCCTTTTTTGGGTTCCTCAATCCATTTTTGTGTTCCTCAATCCATTTTTTGGACCCGCAACCCATTTTTTGGACCCTCAATCCATTTTTAGGTCCTCAGCCCTTTTTTTCGGTTCCTCAGCCCATTTTTTAGTTCCTCGATCCATTTTTTGATTCCTCAATCCATTTTTTAGACCTTCAATCCGTTTTTTGGTCCCCAACCCATTTTTGGGTCCCTATCCCTTTTTTTTAGGTTCCTCAGCCCATTTTTTGGGTCCCTCAGTCCATTTTTGGGTTCCTCTATCCATTTTTGGTTCCTCAATTCATTTTTGCGTTCCTGAGTTCAATTTTTGTGTTCCTCAATCCATTTTTGTGTCCTTCAATACATTTCTGGTTTCCTCAATCCATTTTTCGGGACTTCAGCCCATTTTTGGGTTCCTCAGAACATTTTTGGGTTTCTCAGAATATTTCTGGGTTCCTCAGAACATTTTTGGGTTCCTCAATCTATTTTGGATTTCTTCAATCCATTTTTGGTTCCCTCAGCCCATTTTTGGGTCCCTCAGACCATTTTTGGGTTCCTCAGACCACGTTTGGTTTCCTCAGAACATTTTTGGGTTCCTCAATCCATTTTTAAGTTCCTCAATCCATTTTTTGATTCCTCAATCCATTTGTGAGTTCCTCAATCCATTTTTGGCTTCTTTAGCCCATTTTTGGGTTTCTCAACCCATTTTGGGGTTCCTCAATCCATTTTTTGATTCCTCAGTCAATTTTTGAGTTTCTCAATCCATTTTTGGGTTTCTCCACCCATTTCTGGGTTGCTTAATCCGGTTTTTTGTCCCTCAATCCATTTCTTGATACCTCAGCTCATTTTTGGCTCCCTGTATTTTTTGGGGGGTTCCTCAGTCAATTTTGGTGTCCCTCAGCCCATTTTGGAGTTCCTCAATCCATTTTTGGTTCCCTCAGACCATTTTGGGGGTCGCTCATTTTTGGTTTCCTCAGCTCATTTTTGTGTTGCTCAATTCATTTTTTGGTTCCTCAATCCAATTTTTGGACCCTCAATCCATTTTTGGGTAGCTCAGTCCATTTTTTAGTTCCTCAGACTTTTATTGCGTCTCTCAATCCATTTTTGGGTTCCTCAATCCTTTCTTGGGTTCCTCAATCCATTCTTGGGCTCCTCTTTCCATTTTTAGATTCATCAATCTGGTTTTGGGTTCCTCAATCCATTTTTGGTTCCCTCAGCCCATTTTTGGTTCCCTCAGCCCATTATTGTGTTTCTCAGAACATTTTTGGTTCCTCAATTTATTTTGGCGTTCCTCAATCCATTTTTGATTCCCTCAGTCCATTTTTGGGTTCCTGAATCGATTTTTTGTTCTCTCAGGATAGTTTTGGTTTCCTCAATCCATTCTTCGATTCCTCAATACATTTTTGAGTTCCTCAATCCATTTTTTTTTTCCTTCAATCCATTTTTGGGTTCCTCAATCCATTTTTTGGTCTCTCAGCCCATTTTTGGGTTCCTCAATCCATTTTTGGGTCCCTCAATCCATTTGGGGATCCTTCAGCACATTTCGGCGTTCCTCAGACCATTTTTGGGTTCCTGAATCTATTTTTGGTCCCTCTATCCTTTTTTGTGGGTTCCCAATCCATTTTTGGGTTCCTCAATCCTTTTTTGGGTTCCTCAATCCATTCTTGGGTTCCTCAGTCCATTTTTAGGTTCATCAATCTTGTTTTGGGTTCCTCAATCCATTTTTGGTTCCCTCAGTCCATTTCTGTGTTTCTCAGAATATTTTTGGGTTCCTCAAAACATTTTTGGGTTCCTCAATCTATTTTGACATTCCTCAATCCATTTTGGCATTCCTCAATGCAGTTTTGGTTCCCTCAGCCCATTTTTGGGTCCCTCAGTCCATTTTTGGGTTCCTCAATCCATTTTTGGGTTCCTCAGAACATTTTTGGGTTCCTCAATCCCTTTTTTGGTCCATGAATCCATGTTTTGTTTCTTCAATCTATTTTTTGGTCCCTCAATCCTTCTTTGGGTTCCTCAATCTATGTTTTGGTCCCTCAATCCACTTTTGGGTTCTTCAGCCCATTTTTGGGTTCCTCAATCCGTTTTTGGTTTACTGAATCCATTTTTGGGTTCCTCAATCCATTTTTGGGTCCCTTTAAACTATTTTTGTGTTCCGCAGCCCATTTTTCGGTTCCTCAGTCTATTTTGGGGTTCCTCAAACCATTTTTGGTTCCTCGATTCATTTTTGCGTTCCTGAATTCAATTCTTTTGTTCCTCAATTCATTTTTGGGTCCTTCAAAACATTTTTGTTCTCCTCAATGCATTTTTCGGGCCTTCAGCCCATTTTTGGGGTTTTAATACCATGTTTTGCTCCATGAATCCATTTTTTGTTTCTTCAATCTATTTTTTGGTCACTCAATGCATCTTTGGATTCCTCAATCCATTTTTGGGTTCCTCAGACCACTTTTGGGTCGCTCAGCCCATTTTTGGTTTCCTCAGGACATTTTTGTGTTGCTCAATTCATTTTTGGGTTCCTCAATCCAATTTTTGGTCCCTCAATCCATTTTTGGGTTCCTCAATCTTCTTTTGGTCCCTCATTCCATTTTTGGGTTCTTCAGCCCATTTTTGGATTCCTGAATCTATTTTTGGGTTCCTGAATCTTTTTTTTGGTCCCTGAATCCGTTTTCGGGTCCCTCAATCTATTTTTGGGTTCCTCAATCCATTTTTGGGTTCCTCAATCCATTTTTGGTTTCCTCAATCCATTTTTTGGTCCTTCAATCCATTTTTGCATTCCTCAGAACTTTTTTGGTTTCCTCAATCCATTTTTGGGTTCCTCAATCCATTTTTGGTTCCCTCAGCCCATTTTTGGTTCCCTCAGTCCATTTTTGGGTTCCTGAATCGATTTTTTGTTCTCTCAGGATAGTTTTGGTTTCCTCAATCCATTCTTCTTTTCCTCAATACATTTTTGAGTTCCTCAATCCATTTTTTTTTTCCTTCAATCCATTTTTGGGTTCCTCAATCCATTTTTTGGTCTCTCAGCCCATTTTTGGGTTCCTCAATCCATTTTTGGGTCCCTCAATCCATTTGGGGATCCTTCAGCACATTTCAGCGTTCCTCAGACCATTTTTGGGTTCCTGAATCTATTTTTGGTCCCTCTATCCTTTTTTGTGGGTTCCCAATCCATTTTTGGGTTCCTCAATCCTTTTTTGGGTTCCTCAATCCATTCTTGGGTTCCTCAGTCCATTTTTAGGTTCATCAATCTTGTATTGGTTTCCTCAATCCATTTTTGGTTCCCTCAGTCCATTTCTGTGTTTCTCAGAATATTTTTGGGTTCCTCAAAACATTTTTGGGTTCCTCAATCTATTTTGACATTCCTCAATCCATTTTGGCATTCCTCAATGCAGTTTTGGTTCCCTCAGCCCATTTTTGGGTCCCTCAGTCCATTTCTGGGTTCCTCAATCCATTTTTGGGTTCCTCAGAACATTTTTGGGTTCCTCAATCCCTTTTTTGGTCCATGAATCCATTTTTTGTTTCTTCAATCTATTTTTTGGTCCCTCAATGCATCTTTGGATTCCTCAATCCATTTTTGGGTTCCTCAGACCACTTTTGGGTCGCTCAGACCATTTTTGGTTTCCTCAGTACAATTTGTGTTGCTCAATTCATTTTTGGGTTCCTCAATCCATTTTTTGGACCCTCAATCCAGTTTTGGGTTCCTCAATCCTTTTTTTGGTCCCTCAATCCATTTTTGGGTTCCTCAATCTTCTTTTGGTCACTCATTCCATTTTTGGGTTCTTCAGCCGATTTTTGGATTCCTGAATCTATTTTTGGGTTCCTTAACCTTTTTTTTGGTCCCTGAATCCGTTTTCGCGTCCCTCAATCTATTTTTGGGTTCCTCAATCCATTTTTGGGTTCCTCAATCCATTTTTGGTTTCCTCAATCCATTTTTTGGTCCTTCAATCCATTTTTGCGTTCCTCAGAACTTTTTTGGTTTCCTCAATCCATTTTTGGGTTCCTCAATCCATTTTTGGTTCCCTCAGCCCATTTTTGGTTCCCTCAGCCCATTTTTGTGTTTCTCAGAATATTTTTGGGTTCCTCAAACCATTTTTGGTTTCCTCAATCTATTTTGGTGTTCCTCAATCCATTTTTGCTTCCCTCAGCCCATTTTTGGGTCCCTCAGCCCATTTTTGGGTTCCTCAATCCATTTTTAAGTTCCTCAATCCATTTTTTGATTCCTCAATCCATGTTTGGGTCCTTCAATACATTTTTGGTTTCCTCAATCCATTTTTAGGGACTTCAGCCCATTTTTGGGTTCTTCAATCCATTTTTTGGACCATGAATCCATTTTTTGTTTCTTCAATCTATTTTTTGGTCCCTCAATCCTTCTTTGGGTTCCTCAATCTATGTTTTGGTCCCTCAATCCACTTTTGGGTTCTTCAGCCCATTTTTGGGTTCCTCAATCCGTTTTTGGTTTACTGAATCCATTTTTGGGTTTCTCAATCCATTTTTGGGTCCCTTAAACTATTTTTGAGTTCCGCAGCCCACTTTTCGGTTCCTCAGTCTATTTTGGGGTTCCTCAAACCATTTTTGGATCCTCGATTCATTTTTGCGTTCCTGAATTCAGTTTTTGTGTTTCTCAATTCATTTTTGGGTCCTTCAAAACATTTTTGTTCTCCTCAATCCATTTTTCGGGCCTTCAGCCCATTTTGGGGGTTTTAATACCATGTTTTGCTCCATGAATCCATTTTTTTGTTTCTTCAATCTATTTTTTGGTCCCTCAATGCATCTTTGGATTCCTCAATCCATTTTTGGGTTCCTCAGACCACTTTTGGGTCGCTCAGCCCATTTTTGGGTCGATCAGCCCATTTTTGGTTTCCTCAGAACATTTTTGTGTTGCTCAGTTAATTTTTGGTTTCCTCAATCCAATTTTAGGACCCTCAATCCATTTTTGGGTTTCTCAATCTTCTTTTGGTCCCTCAATCCATTTTTGGGTTCTTCAGCCCATTTTTGGATTCTTGAGTCTATTTTTGGGTTCCTGAATCTCTTTTTTGGACCCTGAATCCATTTTCGGGTTTCTCAATTTATTTTTGTGTCTCTCAATCTATTTTTGGGTTCCTCAATCCATTTTTGGGTTCCTCAATCCATTTTTTGGTCCTTCAATCCATTTTTGGGTTCCTCAGAACTTTTTTGGGTTCCTCAATCCATTTTTTCGTTCCTGAATGCTTTTTTTGGACCCTCAATCCATTTTTGGGTACCTGACCCAATTTTTGCATTCCTCAACCCTTTTTTGGGTTCCTCAATCCATTTTTGTGTTCCTCAATCCATTTTTTGGACCCGCAACCCATTTTTTGGACCCTCAATCCATTTTTAGGTCCTCAGCCCTTTTTTTCGGTTCCTCAGCCCATTTTTTAGTTCCTCGATCCATTTTTTGATTCCTCAACCCATTTTTTAGACCCTCAATCCGTTTTTTGGTCCCCAACCCATTTTTGGGTCCCTATCCCTTTTTTTAGGTTCCTCAGCCCATTTTTGGGTCCCTCAGTCCATTTTTGGGTTCCTCTATCCATTTTTGGTCCCTCAATTCATTTTTGCGTTCCTGAGTTCAATTTTTGTGTTCCTCAATCCATTTTTGTGTCCTTCAATACATTTCTGGTTTCCTCAATCCATTTTTCGGGACTTCAGCCCATTTTTGGGTTCCTCAGAACATTTTTGGGTTTCTCAGAATATTTCTGGGTTCCTCAGAACATTTTTGGGTTCCTCAATCTATTTTGGATTTCTTCAATCCATTTTTGGTTCCCTCAGCCCATTTTTGGGTCCCTCAGACTATTTTTGGGTTCCTCAGACCACGTTTGGTTTCCTCAGAACATTTTTGGGTTCCTCAATCCATTTTTAAGTTCCTCAATCCATTTTTTGATTCCTCAATCCATTTGTGAGTTCCTCAATCCATTTTTGGCTTCTTTAGCCCATTTTTTGGGTTTCTCAACCCATTTTGGGGTTCCTCAATCCATTTTTTGATTCCTCAGTCAATTTTTGAGTTTCTCAATCCATTTTTGGGTTTCTCCACCCATTTCTGGGTTGCTTAATCCGGTTTTTTGTCCCTCAATCCATTTCTTGATACCTCAGCTCATTTTTGGCTCCCTGTATTTTTTGGGGGGTTCCTCAGTGAATTTTGGTGTCCCTCAGCCCATTTTGGAGTTCCTCAATCCATTTTTGGTTCCCTCAGACCATTTTGGGGGTCGCTCATTTTTGGTTTCCTCAGCTCATTTTTGTGTTGCTCAATTCATTTTTTGGTTCCTCAATCCAATTTTTGGACCCTCAATCCATTTTTGGGTAGCTCAGTCCATTTTTTAGTTCCTCAGTCCTTTATTGGGTCTCTCAATCCATTTTTGGGTTCCTCAATCCTTTTTTGGGTTCCTCAATCCATTCTTGGGCTCCTCTTTCCATTTTTAGATTCATCAATCCATTTTTGGGTTCCTCAATCCATTTTTGGTTCCCTCAGTCCATTTTTGGTTCCCTCAGCCCATTTTTGTGTTTCTCAGAATATTTTTGGGTTCCTCAAAACATTTTTGGTTTCCTCAATCTATTTTGGCGTTCCTCAATCCATTTTTGCTTCCCTCAGCCCATTTTTGGGTTCCTCAATCCATTTTTAAGTTCCTCAATCCATTTTTTGATTCCTCAATCCATGTTTGGGTCCTTCAATACATTTTTGGTTTCCTCAATCCATTTTTAGGGACTTCAGCCCATTTTTGGGTTCTTCAATCCATTTTTTGGACCATGAATCCATTTTTTGTTTCTTCAATCTATTTTTTGGTCCCTCAATCCTTCTTTGGGTTCCTCAATCTATGTTTTGGTCCCTCAATCCACTTTTGGGTTCTTCAGCCCATTTTTGGGTTCCTCAATCCGTTTTTGGTTTACTGAATCCATTTTTGGGTTCCTCAATCCATTTTTGGGTCCCTTAAACTATTTTTGAGTTCCGCAGCCCACTTTTCGGTTCCTCAGTCTATTTTGGGGTTCCTCAAACCATTTTTGGTTCCTCGATTCATTTTTGCGTTCCTGAATTCAGTTTTTGTGTTTCTCAATTCATTTTTGGGTTTTTCAAAACATTTTTGTTCTCCTCAATCCATTTTTCGGGCCTTCAGCCCATTTTTGGGTTTTTAATACCATGTTTTGCTCCATGAATCCATTTTTTTGTTTCTTCAATCTATTTTTTGGTCCCTCAATGCATCTTTGGATTCCTCAATCCATTTTTGGGTTCCTCAGACCACTTTTGGGTCGCTCAGCCCATTTTTGGTTTCCTCAGAACATTTTTGTGTTGCTCAATTAATTTTTGGGTTCCTCAATCCAATTTTAGGACCCTCAATCCATTTTTGGGTTTCTCAATCTTCTTTTGGTCCCTCAATCCATTTTTGGGTTCTTCAGCCCATATTTGGATTCTTGAGTCTATTTTTGGGTTCCTGAATCTTTTTTTTGGACCCTGAATCCATTTTCGGGTTTCTCAATTTATTTTTGTGTCCCTCAATCAATTTTTGCTTTCCTCAATCCATTTTTGGGTTCCTCAATCCATTTTTGGGTTCTTCAATCCATTTTTTGGTCCTTCAATCCATTTTTGGGTTCCTCAGAACTTTTTTGGGTTCCTCAATCCATTTTTTCGTTCCTGAATGCTTTTTTTGGACCCTCAATCCATTTTTGGGTACCTGACCCAATTTTTGCATTCCTCAACCCTTTTTTGGGTTCCTCAATCCATTTTTGTGTTCCTCAATCCATTTTTTGGACCCGCAACCCATTTTTTGGACCCTCAATCCATTTTTAGGTCCTCAGCCCTTTTTTTCGGTTCCTCAGCCCATTTTTTAGTTCCTCGATCCATTTTTTGATTCCTCAACCCATTTTTTAGACCCTCAATCCGTTTTTTGGTCCCCAACCCATTTTTGGGTCCCTATCCCTTTTTTTAGGTTCCTCAGCCCATTTTTGGGTCCCTCAGTCCATTTTTGGGTTCCTCTATCCATTTTTGGTCCCTCAATTCATTTTTGCGTTCCTGAGTTCAATTTTTGTGTTCCTCAATCCATTTTTGTGTCCTTCAATACATTTCTGGTTTCCTCAATCCATTTTTCGGGACTTCAGCCCATTTTTGGGTTCCTCAGAACATTTTTGGGTTTCTCAGAATATTTCTGGGTTCCTCAGAACATTTTTGGGTTCCTCAATCTATTTTGGATTTCTTCAATCCATTTTTGGTTCCCTCAGCCCATTTTTGGGTCCCTCAGACCATTTTTGGGTTCCTCAGACCACGTTTGGTTTCCTCAGAACATTTTTGGGTTCCTCAATCCATTTTTAAGTTCCTCAATCCATTTTTTGATTCCTCAATCCATTTGTGAGTTCCTCAATCCATTTTTGGCTTCTTTAGCCCATTTTTGGGTTTCTCAACCCATTTTGGGGTTCCTCAATCCATTTTTTGATTCCTCAGTCAATTTTTGAGTTTCTCAATCCATTTTTGGGTTTCTCCACCCATTTCTGGGTTGCTTAATCCGGTTTTTTGTCCCTCAATCCATTTCTTGATACCTCAGCTCATTTTTGGCTCCCTGTATTTTTTGGGGGGTTCCTCAGTGAATTTTGGTGTCCCTCAGCCCATTTTGGAGTTCCTCAATCCATTTTTGGTTCCCTCAGACCATTTTGGGGGTCGCTCATTTTTGGTTTCCTCAGCTCATTTTTGTGTTGCTCAATTCATTTTTTGGTTCCTCAATCCAATTTTTGGACCCTCAATCCATTTTTGGGTAGCTCAGTCCATTTTTTAGTTCCTCAGTCCTTTATTGGGTCTCTCAATCCATTTTTGGGTTCCTCAATCCTTTTTTGGGTTCCTCAATCCATTCTTGGGCTCCTCTTTCCATTTTTAGATTCATCAATCCATTTTTGGGTTCCTCAATCCATTTTTGGTTCCCTCAGTCCATTTTTGGTTCCCTCAGCCCATTTTTGTGTTTCTCAGAATATTTTTGGGTTCCTCAAAACATTTTTGGTTTCCTCAATCTATTTTGGCGTTCCTCAATCCATTTTTGCTTCCCTCAGCCCATTTTTGGGTTCCTCAATCCATTTTTAAGTTCCTCAATCCATTTTTTGATTCCTCAATCCATGTTTGGGTCCTTCAATACATTTTTGGTTTCCTCAATCCATTTTTAGGGACTTCAGCCCATTTTTGGGTTCTTCAATCCATTTTTTGGACCATGAATCCATTTTTTGTTTCTTCAATCTATTTTTTGGTCCCTCAATCCTTCTTTGGGTTCCTCAATCTATGTTTTGGTCCCTCAATCCACTTTTGGGTTCTTCAGCCCATTTTTGGGTTCCTCAATCCGTTTTTGGTTTACTGAATCCATTTTTGGGTTCCTCAATCCATTTTTGGGTCCCTTAAACTATTTTTGAGTTCCGCAGCCCACTTTTCGGTTCCTCAGTCTATTTTGGGGTTCCTCAAACCATTTTTGGTTCCTCGATTCATTTTTGCGTTCCTGAATTCAGTTTTTGTGTTTCTCAATTCATTTTTGGGTCCTTCAAAACATTTTTGTTCTCCTCAATCCATTTTTCGGGCCTTCAGCCCATTTTGGGGGTTTTAATACCATGTTTTGCTCCATGAATCCATTTTTTTGTTTCTTCAATCTATTTTTTGGTCCCTCAATGCATCTTTGGATTCCTCAATCCATTTTTGGGTTCCTCAGACCACTTTTGGGTCGCTCAGCCCATTTTTGGTTTCCTCAGAACATTTTTGTGTTGCTCAATTAATTTTTGGGTTCCTCAATCCAATTTTAGGACCCTCAATCCATTTTTGGGTTTCTCAATCTTCTTTTGGTCCCTCAATCCATTTTTGGGTTCTTCAGCCCATATTTGGATTCTTGAGTCTATTTTTGGGTTCCTGAATCTTTTTTTTGGACCCTGAATCCATTTTCGGGTTTCTCAATTTATTTTTGTGTCCCTCAATCAATTTTTGCTTTCCTCAATCCATTTTTGGGTTCCTCAATCCATTTTTGGGTTCTTCAATCCATTTTTTGGTCCTTCAATCCATTTTTGGGTTCCTCAGAACTTTTTTGGGTTCCTCAATCCATTTTTTCGTTCCTGAATGCTTTTTTTGGACCCTCAATCCATTTTTGGGTACCTGACCCAATTTTTGCATTCCTCAACCCTTTTTTGGGTTCCTCAATCCATTTTTGTGTTCCTCAATCCATTTTTTGGACCCGCAACCCATTTTTTGGACCCTCAATCCATTTTTAGGTCCTCAGCCCTTTTTTTCGGTTCCTCAGCCCATTTTTTAGTTCCTCGATCAATTTTTTGATTCCTCAATCCATTTTTTAGACCCTCAATCCGTTTTTTGGTCCCCAACCCATTTTTGGGTCCCTATCCCTTTTTTTAGGTTCCTCAGCCCATTTTTGGGTCCCTCAGTCCATTTTTGGGTTCCTCTATCCATTTTTGGTTCCTCAATTCATTTTTGCGTTCCTGAGTTCAATTTTTGTGTTCCTCAATCCATTTTTGTGTCCTTCAATACATTTCTGGTTTCCTCAATCCATTTTTCGGGACTTCAGCCCATTTTTGGGTTACTCAGAACATTTTTGGGTTTCTCAGAATATTTCTGGGTTCCTCAGAACATTTTTGGGTTCCTCAATCTATTTTGGATTTCTTCAATCCATTTTTGGTTCCCTCAGCCCATTTTTGGGTCCCTCAGACCATTTTTGGGTTCCTCAGACCACGTTTGGTTTCCTCAGAACATTTTTGGGTTCCTCAATCCATTTTTAAGTTCCTCAATCCATTTTTTGATTCCTCAATCCATTTGTGAGTTCCTCAATCCATTTTTGGCTTCTTTAGCCCATTTTTGGGTTTCTCAACCCATTTTGGGGTTCCTCAATCCATTTTTTGATTCCTCAGTCAATTTTTGAGTTTCTCAATCCATTTTTGGGTTTCTCCACCCATTTCTGGGTTGCTTAATCCGGTTTTTTGTCCCTCAATCCATTTCTTGATACCTCAGCTCATTTTTGGCTCCCTGTATTTTTTGGGGGGTTCCTCAGTCAATTTTGGTGTCCCTCAGCCCATTTTTGAGTTCCTCAATCCATTTTTGGTTCCCTCAGACCATTTTGGGGGTCGCTCATTTTTGGTTTCCTCAGCTCATTTTTGTGTTGCTCAATTCATTTTTTGGTTCCTCAATCCAATTTTTGGACCCTCAATCCATTTTTGGGTAGCTCAGTCCATTTTTTAGTTCCTCAGTCCTTTATTGGGTCTCTCAATCCATTTTTGGGTTCCTCAATCCATTCTTGGGTTCCTCTTTCCATTTTTAGGTTCATCAATCTGGTTTTGGGTTCCTCAATCCATTTTTGGTTCCCTCAGCCCATTTTTGGTTCCCTCAGCCCATTACTGTGTTTCTTCGAACATGTTTGGGTTCCTCAATTTATTTTGGCATTCCTCAATCCATTTTTGATTCCCTCAGTCCATTTTTGGGTTCCTGAATCGATTTTTTGTTCTCTCAGGATAGTTTTGGTTTCCTCAATCCATTCTTCGATTCCTCAATACATTTTTGAGTTCCTCAATCCATTTTTTTTTCCTTCAATCCATTTTTGGGTTCCTCAATCCATTTTTTGGTCTCTCAGCCCATTTTTGGGTTCCTCAATCCATTTTTGGGTCCCTCAATCCATTTGGGGATCCTTCAGCACATTTCTGCGTTCCTCAGTCCATTTTTGGGTTCCTGAATCTATTTTTGATCCCTCTATCCTTTTTTTGTGGGTTCCCAATCCATTTTTGGGTTCCTCAATCCTTTTTTGGGTTCCTCAATCCATTCTTGGTTTCCTCAGTCCATTTTTAGGTTCATCAATCTTGTTTTGGTTTCCTCAATCCATTTTTGGTTCCCTCAGTCCATTTCTGTGTTTCTCAGAATATTTTTGGGTTCCTCAAAACATTTTTGGGTTCCTCAATCTATTTTGACATTCCTCAATCCATTTTGGCTTTCCTCAATGCAGTTTTGGTTCCCTCAGCCCATTTTTGGGTCCCTCAGTCCATTTTTGGGTTCCTCAATCCATTTTTGGGTTCCTCAGTACATTTTTGGGTTCCTCAATCCCTTTTTTGGTCCATGAATCCATGTTTTGTTTCTTCAATCTATTTTTTGGTCCCTCAATCCTTCTTTGGGTTCCTCAATCTATGTTTTGGTCCCTCAATCCACTTTTGGGTTCTTCAGCCCATTTTTGGGTTCCTCAATCCGTTTTTGGATTACTGAATCCATTTCTGGGTTCCTCAATCCATTTTTGGGTCCCTCAATCCATTTTTGGGTCCCTTAAGCTATTTTTGACTTCCGCAGCCCATTTTTCGGTTCCTCAGTCTATTTTGGGGTTCCTCAAACCATTTTTGGTTCCTCGATTCATTTTTGTGTTCCTGAATTCAATTTTTGTGTTCCTCAATTCATTTTTGGGTCCTTCAAAACTTTTTTCTTCTCCTCAATCCATTTTTCGGGCCTTCAGCCCATTTTTGTGGGTTTAATACCATGTTTTGCTCCATGAATCCATATTTTGTTTCCTCAATCTATTTTTTGGTCCCTCAATGCATCTTTGGATTCATCAATCCATTTTTGGGTTCCTCGGCCCACTTTTGGGTCGCTCAGCCCATTTTTGGGTCGCTCAGCCCATTTTTGGTTTCCTCAGGACACTTTTGTGTTGCTCAATTCATTTTTGGGTTCCTCAATCCAATTTTTGGACCCTCAATCCATTTTTTGTTACCTCAGTCCATTTTTGGGTTCCTCAATCCTTTTTTTGGTCCCTCAATCCATTTTTGGGTTCCTCAATCTTCTTTTGGTCCCTCAATCCATTTTTGGGTTCTTCAGCCCATTTTTGGATTCCTGAATCTATTTTTGGGTTCTTGAATCTTTTCTTTGTTCCCTGAATCCGTTTTCGGGTCCCTCAATCTATTTTTGGGTTCTTCAATCCATTTTTGGGTTCCTCAATCCATTTTTGGTTTCCTCAATCCATTTTTTGGTCCTTCAATCCATTTTTGGGTTCCTCAGAACTTTTTTGGGTTCCTCAATCCATTTTTGGGTTCCTCAATCCATTTTTGGTTCCCTCAGCCCATTTTTGTGTTTCTCAGAATATTTTTGGGTTCCTCAAAACATTTTTGGTTTCCTCAATCTATTTTGGCGTTCCTCAATCCATTTTTGCTTCCCTCAGCCCATTTTTGGGTTCCTCAATCCATTTTTAAGTTCCTCAATCCATTTTTTGATTCCTCAATCCATGTTTGGGTCCTTCAATACATTTTTGGTTTCCTCAATCCATTTTTAGGGACTTCAGCCCATTTTTGGGTTCTTCAATCCATTTTTTGGACCATGAATCCATTTTTTGTTTCTTCAATCTATTTTTTGTTCCCTCAATCCTTCTTTGGGTTCCTCAATCTATGTTTTGGTCCCTCAATCCACTTTTGGGTTCTTCAGCCCATTTTTGGGTTCCTCAATCCATTTTTGGTTTACTGAATCCATTTTTGGGTTCCTCAATCCATTTTTGGGTCCCTTAAACTATTTTTGAGTTCCGCAGCCCACTTTTCGGTTCCTCAGTCTATTTTGGGGTTCCTCAAACCATTTTTGGTT
The DNA here is from genome assembly GCA_033558185.1 of Dromococcyx pavoninus. Taxonomy (NCBI): domain Eukaryota; kingdom Metazoa; phylum Chordata; class Aves; order Cuculiformes; family Neomorphidae; genus Dromococcyx; species Dromococcyx pavoninus. Next base: position 28,963 of record JAUMJL010001879.1, read on the forward strand.
CCTCGATTCATTTTTGCATTCCTGAATTCAATTTTTGTGTTTCTCAATTCATTTTTGGGTCCTTCAAAACATTTTTGTTCTCCTCAATCCATTTTTCGGGCCTTCAGCCCATTTTGGGGGTTTTAATACCATGTTTTGCTCCATGAATCCATTTTTTGGTTTCTTCAATCTATTTTTTGGTCCCTCAATGCATCTTTGGATTCCTCAATCCATTTTTGGGTTCGTCAGACCACTTTTGGGTCGCTCAGCCCATTTTTGGGTCGATCAGCCCATTTTTTTGTTTCCTCAGAACATTTTTGTGTTGCTCAATTAATTTTTGGGTTCCTCAATCCAATTTTTGGACCCTCAATCCATTTTTGGGTTTCTCAATCTTCTTTTGGTCCCTCAATCCATTTTTGGGTTCTTCAGCCCATTTTTGGATTCTTGAGTCTATTTTTGGGTTCCTGAATCTTTTTTTTGGACCCTGAATCCATTTTCGGGTTTCTCAATTTATTTTTGTGTCTCTCAATCTATTTTTGGGTTCCTCAATCCATTTTTGGGTTCCTCAATCCATTTTTTGGTCCTTCAATCCATTTTTGGGTTCCTCAGAACTTTTTTGGGTTCCTCAATCCATTTTTTCGTTCCTGAATGCTTTTTTTGGACCCTCAATCCATTTTTGGGTACCTGACCCAATTTTTGCATTCCTCAACCCTTTTTTGGGTTCCTCAATCCATTTTTGTGTTCCTCAATCCATTTGTTGGACCCGCAACCCATTTTTTGGACCCTCAATCCATTTTTAGGTCCTCAGCCCTTTTTTTCGGTTCCTCAGCCCATTTTTTAGTTCCTCGATCCATTTTTTGATTCCTCAATCCATTTTTTAGACCCTCAATCCGTTTTTTGGTCCCCAACCCATTTTTGGGTCCCTATCCCTTTTTTTAGGTTCCTCAGCCCATTTTTGGGTCCCTCAGTCCATTTTTGGGTTCCTCTATCCATTTTTGGTTCCTCAATTCATTTTTGCGTTCCTGAGTTCAATTTTTGTGTTCCTCAGAACATTTTTGGGTTTCTCAGAATATTTCTGGGTTCCTCAGAACATTTTTGGGTTCCTCAATCTATTTTGGATTTCTTCAATCCATTTTTGGTTCCCTCAGCCCATTTTTGGGTCCCTCAGACCATTTTTGGGTTCCTCAGACCACGTTTGGTTTCCTCAGAACATTTTTGGGTTCCTCAATCCATTTTTAAGTTCCTCAATCCATTTTTTGATTCCTCAATCCATTTGTGAGTTCCTCAATCCATTTTTGGCTTCTTTAGCCCATTTTTGGGTTTCTCAACCCATTTTGGGGTTCCTCAATCCATTTTTTGATTCCTCAGTCAATTTTTGAGTTTCTCAATCCATTTTTGGGTTTCTCCACCCATTTCTGGGTTGCTTAATCCGGTTTTTTGTCCCTCAATCCATTTCTCGATACCTCAGCTCATTTTTGGCTCCCTGTATTTTTTGGGGGGTTCCTCAGTCAATTTTGGTGTCCCTCAGCCCATTTTGGAGTTCCTCAATCCATTTTTGGTTCCCTCAGACCATTTTGGGGGTCGCTCATTTTTGGTTTCCTCAGCTCATTTTTGTGTTGCTCAATTCATTTTTTGGTTCCTCAATCCAATTTTTGGACCCTCAATCCATTTTTGGGTAGCTCAGTCCATTTTTTAGTTCCTCAGTCCTTTATTGGTTCTCTCAATCCATTTTTGGCTTCTTCAGCCCATTTTTAGATTCCTGAATCTATTTTTGGGTTCCTGAATCTTTTTTTTGGTCCCTGAATCCGTTTTCGGGTCCCTCAATCTATTTTTGGGTTCCTCAATCCATTTTTGGGTTCCTCAATCCATTTTTGGTTTCCTCAATCCATTTCTTGGTCCTTCAATCCATTTTTGGGTTCCTCAGAACTTTTTTGGGTTCCTCTATCCATTTTTGGGTTCCTCAACCCTTTTTTGGTTCCCTCAGCCCATTATTGGTTCCCTCAGCCCATTTTTGTGTTTCTCAGAATATTTTTGGGTTCCTCAAAACATTTTTGGTTTCCTCAATCTATTTTGGCGTTCCTCAATCCATTTTTGCTTCCCTCAGCCCATTTTTGGGTTCCTCAATCCATTTTTAAGTTCCTCAATCCATTTTTTGATTCCTCAATCCATGTTTGGGTCCTTCAATACATTTTTGGTTTCCTCAATCCATTTTTAGGGTCTCCAGCCCATTTTTGGGTTCTTCAATCCATTTTTTGGTCCATGAATCCATGTTTTGTTTCTTCAATCTATTTTTTGGTCCCTCAATCCTTCCTTGGGTTCCTCAATCTATGTTTTGGTCCCTCATTCCACTTTTGGGTTCTTCAGCCCATTTTTGGGTTCCTCAATCCGTTTTTGGTTTACTGAATCCATTTTTGGGTTCCTCAATCCATTTTTGGGTCCCTTAAGCTATTTTTGAGTTCCGCAGCCCATTTTTCGGTTCCTCAGTCTATTTTGGGGTTCCTCAAACCATTTTTGGTTCCTCAATTCATTTTTGCGTTCCTGAATTCAATTTTTGTGTTCCTCAATTCATTTTTGGGTCCTTCAAAACATTTTTGTTCTCCTCAATCCATTTTTCGGGCCTTCAGCCCATTTTTGAGGTTTTAATACCATGTTTTGCTCCATGAATCCTTTTTTTGTTTCTTCAATCTATTTTTTGGTCCCTCAATGCATCTTTGGATTCCTCAATCCATTTTTGGGTTCCTCAGCCCACTTTTGGGTCGCTCAGCCCATTTTTGGGTCGCTCAGCCCATTTTTGGTTTCCTCAGGACATTTTTGTTTTGCTCAATTCATTTTTGGGTTCCTCAATCCAATTTTAGGACCCTCAATCCATTTTTTGGTACCTCAGTCCATTTTTGGGTTCCTCAATCCTTTTTATGGTCTCTCAATCCATTTTTGGGTTCCTCAATCTTCTTTTGGTCCCTCAATCCATTTTTGGCTTCTTCAGCCCATTTTTAGATTCCTGAATCTATTTTTGGGTTCCTGAATCTTTTTTTTGGTCCCTGAATCCGTTTTCGGGTCCCTCAATCTATTTTTGGGTTCCTCAATCCATTTTTGGGTTCCTCAATCCATTTTTGGTTTCCTCAATACATTTTTTGGTCCTTCAATCCATTTTTGGGTTCCTCAGAACTTTTTTGGGTTCCTCTATCCATTTTTGGGTTCCTCAACCCTTTTTTGGTTCCCTCAGCCCATTTTTGGTTCCCTCAGCCCATTTTTGTGTTTCTCAGAATATTTTTGGGTTCCTCAAAACATTTTTGGTTTCCTCAATCTATTTTGGCGTTTCTCAATCCATTTTTGCTTCCCTCAGCCCATTTTTGGTTTCCTCAATCCATTTTTAAGTTCCTCAATCCATTTTTTGATTCCTCAATCCATGTTTGGGTCCTTCAATACATTTTTGGTTTCCTCAATCCATTTTTAGGGTCTTCAGCCCATTTTTGGGTTCTTCAATCCATTTTTTGGACCATGAATCCATTTTTTGTTTCTTCAATCTATTTTTTGGTCCCTCAATCCTTCTTTGGGTTCCTCAATCTATGTTTTGATCCCTCAATCCACTTTTGGGTTCTTCAGCCCATTTTTGGGTTCCTCAATCCTTTTTAGGTTTATTGAATCCATTTTTGGGTTCCTCAATCCATTTTTGGGTCCCTTAAACTATTTTTGAGTTCCGCAGCCCACTTTTCGGTTCCTCAGTCTATTTTGGGGTTCCTCAAACCATTTTTGGTTCCTCGATTCATTTTTGCGTTCCTGAATTCAGTTTTTGTGTTTCTCAATTCATTTTTGGGTCCTTCAAAACATTTTTGTTCTCCTCAATCCATTTTTCGGGCCTTCAGCCCATTTTGGGGGTTTTAATACCATGTTTTGCTCCATGAATCCATTTTTTTGTTTCTTCAATCTATTTTTTGGTCCCTCAATGCATCTTTGGATTCCTCAATCCATTTTTGTGTTCCTCAGACCACTTTTGGGTCGCTCAGCCCATTTTTGGTTTCCTCAGAACATTTTTGTGTTGCTCAATTAATTTTTGTGTCCCTCAATCTATTCTTGGGTTCCTCAATCCATTTTTGGGTTCCTCAATCCATTTTTGGGTTCTTCAATCCATTTTTTGGTCCTTCAATCCATTTTTGGGTTCCTCAGAACTTTTTTGGGTTCCTCAATCCATTTTTGGGTACCTGACCCAATTTTTGCATTCCTCAAACCTTTTTTGGGTTCCTCAACCCATTTTTGTGTTCCTCAATCCATTTTTTGGACCCGCAACCCATTTTTTGGACCCTCAATCCATTTTTAGGTCCTCAGCCCTTTTTTTCGGTTCCTCAGCCCATTTTTTAGTTCCTCAATCCATTTTTTAGACCCTCAATCCGTTTTTTGGTCCCCAACCCATTTTTGGGTCCCTGTCCCTTTTTTTAGGTTCCTCAGCCCATTTTTGGGTCCCTCAGTCCATTTTTGGGTTCCTCTATCCATTTTTGGTTCCTCAATTCATTTTTGCGTTCCTGAGTTCAATTTTTGTGTTCCTCAATCCATTTTTGTGTCCTTCAATACATTTCTGGTTTCCTCAATCCATTTTTCGGGACTTCAGCCCATTTTTGGGTTCCTCAGAACATTTTTGGGTTTCTCAGAATATTTCTGGGTTCCTCAGAACATTTTTGGGTTCCTCAATCTATTTTGGATTTCTTCAATCCATTTTTGGTTCCCTCAGCCCATTTTTGGGTCCCTCAGACCATTTTTGGGTTCCTCAGACCACGTTTGGTTTCCTCAGAACATTTTTGGGTTCCTCAATCCATTTTTAAGTTCCTCAATCCATTTTTTGATTCCTCAATCCATTTGTGAGTTCCTCAATCCATTTTTGGCTTCTTTAGCCCATTTTTGGGTTTCTCAACCCATTTTGGGGTTCCTCTATCCATTTTTTGATTCCTCAGTCAATTTTTGAGTTTCTCAATCCATTTTTGGGTTTCTCCACCCATTTCTGGGTTGCTTAATCCGGTTTTTTGTCCCTCAATGCATTTCTTGATACCTCAGCTCATTTTTGGCACCCTGTATTTTTTGGGGGGTTCCTCAGTCAATTTTGGTGTCCCTCAGCCCATTTTTTAGTTCCTCAATCCATTTTTGGTTCCCTCAGATCATTTTGGGGGTCGCTCATTTTTGGTTTCCTCAACTCATTTTTGTGTTGCTCAATTCATTTTTTGGTTCCTCAATCCAATTTTTGGACCCTCAATCCATTTTTGGGTAGCTCAGTCCATTTTTTAGTTCCTCAGTCTTTTATTGGGTCTCTCAATCCATTTTTGGGTTCCTCAATCCTTTTTTGGGTTCCTCAATCCATTCTTGGGCTCCTCTTTCCATTTTTAGATTCATCAATCCATTTTTGGGTTCCTCAATCCATTTTTGGTTCCCTCAGCCCATTTTTGGTTCCCTCAGCCCATTTTTGTGTTTCTCAGAATATTTTTGGGTTCCTCAAAACATTTTTGGTTTCCTCAATCTATTTTGGCGTTCCTCAATCCATTTTTGCTTCCCTCAGCCCATTTTTGGGTTCCTCAATCCATTTTTAAGTTCCTCAATCCATTTTTTGATTCCTCAATCCATGTTTGGGTCCTTCAATACATTTTTGGTTTCCTCAATCCATTTTTAGGGACTTCAGCCCATTTTTGGGTTCTTCAATCCATTTTTTGGACCATGAATCCATTTTTTGTTTCTTCAATCTATTTTTTGGTCCCTCAATCCTTCTTTGGGTTCCTCAATCTATGTTTTGATCCCTCAATCCACTTTTGGGTTCTTCAGCCCATTTTTGGGTTCCTCAATCCGTTTTTGGTTTACTGAATCCATTTTTGGGTTCCTCAATCCATTTTTGGGTCCCTTAAACTATTTTTGAGTTCCGCAGCCCACTTTTCGGTTCCTCAGTCTATTTTGGGGTTCCTCAAACCATTTTTGGTTCCTCGATTCATTTTTGCGTTCCTGAATTCAGTTTTTGTGTTTCTCAATTCATTTTTGGGTCCTTCAAAACATTTTTGTTCTCCTCAATCCATTTTTCGGGCCTTCAGCCCATTTTTGGGTTTTTAATACCATGTTTTGCTCCATGAATCCATTTTTTTGTTTCTTCAATCTATTTTTTGGTCCCTCAATGCATCTTTGGATTCCTCAATCCATTTTTGGGTTCCTCAGACCCCTTTTGGGTCGCTCAGCCCATTTTTGGGTCGCTCAGCCCATTTTTGGTTTCCTCAGAACATTTTTGTTTTGCTCAATTAATTTTTGGTTTCCTCAATCCAATTTTTGGACCCTCAATCCATTTTTGGGTTTCTCAATCTTCTTTTGGTCCCTCAATCCATTTTTGGGTTCTTCAGCCCATTTTTGGATTCTTGAGTCTATTTTTGGGTTCCTGAATCTTTTTTTTGGACCCTGAATCCATTTTCGGGTTTCTCAATTTATTTTTGTGTCCCTCAATCTATTCTTGGGTTCCTCAATCCATTTTTGGGTTCCTCAATCCATTTTTGGGTTCTTCAATCCATTTTTTGGTCCTTCAATCCATTTTTGGGTTCCTCAGAACTTTTTTGGGTTCCTCAATCCATTTTTTCGTTCCTGAATGCTTTTTTTGGACCCTCAATCCATTTTTGGGTACCTGACCCAATTTTTGCATTCCTCAACCCTTTTTTGGGTTCCTCAATCCATTTTTGTGTTCCTCAATCCATTTTTTGGACCCGCAACCCATTTTTTTGACCCTCAATCCATTTTTAGGTCCTCAGCCCTTTTTTTCGGTTCCTCAGCCCATTTTTTAGTTCCTCGATCCATTTTTTGATTCCTCAATCCATTTTTTAGACCCTCAATCCGTTTTTTGGTCCCCAACCCATTTTTGGGTCCCTATCCCTTTTTTTAGGTTCCTCAGCCCATTTTTGGGTCCCTCAGTCCATTTTTGGGTTCCTCTATCCATTTTTGGTTCCTCAATTCATTTTTGCGTTCCTGAGTTCAATTTTTGTGTTCCTCAATCCATTTTTGTGTCCTTCAATACATTTCTGGTTTCCTCAATCCATTTTTCGGGACTTCAGCCCATTTTTGGGTTCCTCAGAACATTTTTGGGTTTCTCAGAATATTTCTGGGTTCCTCAGAACATTTTTGGGTTCCTCAATCTATTTTGGATTTCTTCAATCCATTTTTGGTTCCCTCAGCCCATTTTTGGGTCCCTCAGTCCATTTTTGGGTTCCTCTGACCACGTTTGGTTTCCTCAGAACATTTTTGGGTTCCTCAATCCATTTTTAAGTTCCTCAATCCATTTTTTTGATTCCTCAATCCATTTGTGAGTTCCTCAATCCATTTTTGGCTTCTTTAGCCCATTTTTGGGTTTCTCAACCCATTTTGGGGTTCCTCAATCCATTTTTTGATTCCTCAGTCAATTTTTGAGTTTCTCAATCCATTTTTGGGTTTCTCCACCCATTTCTGGGTTGCTTAATCCGGTTTTTTGTCCCTCAATCCATTTCTTGATACCTCAGCTCATTTTTGGCTCCCTGTATTTTTTGGGGGGTTCCTCAGTCAATTTTGGTGTCCCTCAGCCCATTTTTGAGTTCCTCAATCCATTTTTGGTTCCCTCCGACCATTTTGGGGGTCGCTCATTTTTGGTTTCCTCAGCTCATTTTTGTGTTGCTCAATTCATTTTTTGGTTCCTCAATCCAATTTTTGGACCCTCAATCCATTTTTGGGTAGCTCAGTCCATTTTTTAGTTCCTCAGTCCTTTATTGGGTCTCTCAATCCATTTTTGGGTTCCTCAATCCTTTTTTGGGTTCCTCAATCCATTCTTGGGCTCCTCTTTCCATTTTTAGATTCATCAATCCATTTTTGGGTTCCTCAATCCATTTTTGGTTCCCTCAGCCCATTTTTGGTTCCCTCAGCCCATTTTTGTGTTTCTCAGAATATTTTTGGGTTCCTCAAAACATTTTTGGTTTCCTCAATCTATTTTGGCGTTCCTCAATCCATTTTTGCTTCCCTCAGCCCATTTTTGGGTTCCTCAATCCATTTTTAAGTTCCTCAATCCATTTTTTGATTCCTCAATCCATGTTTGGGTCCTTCAATACATTTTTGGTTTCCTCAATCCATTTTTAGGGACTTCAGCCCATTTTTGGGTTCTTCAATCCACTTTTTGGACCATGAATCCATTTTTTGTTTCTTCAATCTATTTTTTGGTCCCTCAATCCTTCTTTGGGTTCCTCAATCTATGTTTTGATCCCTCAATCCACTTTTGGGTTCTTCAGCCCATTTTTGGGTTCCTCAATCCGTTTTTGGTTTACTGAATCCATTTTTGGGTTCCTCAATCCATTTTTGGGTCCCTTAAACTATTTTTGAGTTCCGCAGCCCACTTTTCGGTTCCTCAGTCTATTTTGGGGTTCCTCAAACCATTTTTGGTTCCTCGATTCATTTTTGCGTTCCTGAATTCAGTTTTTGTGTTTCTCAATTCATTTTTGGGTCCTTCAAAACATTTTTGTTCTCCTCAATCCATTTTTCGGGCCTTCAGCCCATTTTTGGGTTTTTAATACCATGTTTTGCTCCATGAATCCATTTTTTTGTTTCTTCAATCTATTTTTTGGTCCCTCAATGCATCTTTGGATTCCTCAATCCATTTTTGGGTTCCTCAGACCACTTTTGGGTCGCTCAGCCCATTTTTGGGTCGCTCAGCCCATTTTTGGTTTCCTCAGAACATTTTTGTGTTGCTCAATTAATTTTTGGGTTCCTCAATCCAATTTTTGGACCCTCAATCCATTTTTGGGTTTCTCAATCTTCTTTTGGTCCCTCAATCCATTTTCGGGTTCTTCAGCCCATATTTGGATTCTTGAGTCTATTTTTGGGTTCCTGAATCTTTTTTTTGGACCCTGAATCCATTTTCGGGTTTCTCAATTTATTTTTGTGTCCCTCAATCTATTCTTGGGTTCCTCAATCCATTTTTGGGTTCCTCAATCCATTTTTGGGTTCTTCAATCCATTTTTTGGTCCTTCAATCCATTTTTGGGTTCCTCAGAACTTTTTTGTGTTCCTCAATCCATTTTTTCGTTCCTGAATGCTTTTTTTGGACCCTCAATCCATTTTTGGGTACCTGACCCAATTTTTGCATTCCTCAACCCTTTTTTGGGTTCCTCAATCCATTTTTGTGTTCCTCAATCCATTTTTTGGACCCGCAACCCATTTTTTGGACCCTCAATCCATTTTTAGGTCCTCAGCCCTTTTTTTCGGTTCCTCAGCCCATTTTTTAGTTCCTCGATCCATTTTTTGATTCCTCAATCCATTTTTTAGACCCTCAATCCGTTTTTTGGTCCCCAACCCATTTTTGGGTCCCTATCCCTTTTTTTAGGTTCCTCAGCCCATTTTTGGGTCCCTCAGTCCATTTTTGGGTTCCTCTATCCATTTTTGGTTCCTCAATTCATTTTTGCGTTCCTGAGTTCAATTTTTGTGTTCCTCAATCCATTTTTGTGTCCTTCAATACATTTCTGGTTTCCTCAATCCATTTTTCGGGACTTCAGCCCATTTTTGGGTTACTCAGAACATTTTTGGGTTTCTCAGAATATTTCTGGGTTCCTCAGAACATTTTTGGGTTCCTCAATCTATTTTGGATTTCTTCAATCCATTTTTGGTTCCCTCAGCCCGTTTTTGGGTCCCTCAGACCATTTTTGGGTTCCTCAGACCACGTTTGGTTTCCTCAGAACATTTTTGGGTTCCTCAATCCATTTTTAAGTTCCTCAATCCATTTTTTGATTCCTCAATCCATTTGTGAGTTCCTCAATCCATTTTTGGCTTCTTTAGCCCATTTTTGGGTTTCTCAACCCATTTTGGGGTTCCTCAATCCATTTTTTGATTCCTCAGTCAATTTTTGAGTTTCTCAATCCATTTTTGGGTTTCTCCACCCATTTCTGGGTTGCTTAATCCGGTTTTTTGTCCCTCAATCCATTTCTTGATACCTCAGCTCATTTTTGGCTCCCTGTATTTTTTGGGGGGTTCCTCAGTCAATTTTGGTGTCCCTCAGCCCATTTTTGAGTTCCTCAATCCATTTTTGGTTCCCTCCGACCATTTTGGGGGTCGCTCATTTTTGGTTTCCTCAGCTCATTTTTGTGTTGCTCAATTCATTTTTTGGTTCCTCAATCCAATTTTTGGACCCTCAATCCATTTTTGGGTAGCTCAGTCCATTTTTTATGTTCCTCAGTCCTTTATTGGGTCTCTCAATCCATTTTTGGGTTCCTCAATCCTTTTTTGGGTTCCTCAATCCATTCTTGGGTTCCTCTTTCCATTTTTAGATTCATCAATCTGGTTTTGGGTTCCTCAATCCATTTTTGGTTCCCTCAGCCCATTTTTGTGTTTCTCAGAACATTTTTGGGTTCCTCAATTTATTTTGGCTTTCCTCAATCCATTTTTGATTCCCTCAGTCCATTTTTGGGTTCCTGAATCGATTTTTTGTTCTCTCAGGATAGTTTTGGTTTCCTCAATCCATTCTTCGAATCCTCAATACATTTTTGAGTTCCTCAATCCATTTTTTTTTTCCTTCAATCCATTTTTGGGTTCCTCAATCCATTTTTTGGTCTCTCAGCCCATTTTTGGGTTCCTCAATCCATTTTTGGGTCCCTCAATCCATTTGGGGATCCTTCAGCACATTTCGGCGTTCCTCAGACCATTTTTGGGTTCCTCAATCCATTTTTGGTTCCCTCAGTCCATTTCTGTGTTTCTCAGAATATTTTTGGATTCCTCAAAACATTTTTGGGTTCCTCAATCTATTTTGACATTCCTCAATCCATTTTGGCATTCCTCAATGCAGTTTTGGTTCCCTCAGCCCATTTTTGGGTCCCTCAGTCCATTTTTGGGTTCCTCAATCCATTTTTGGGTTCCTCAGAACATTTTTGGGTTCCTCAATCCCTTTTTTGGTCCATGAATCCATGTTTTGTTTCTTCAATCTATTTTTTGTTCCCTCAATCCTTCTTTGGTTTCCTCAATCTATGTTTTGGTCCCTCAATCCACTTTGGGTTCTTCAGCCCATTTTTGGGTTCCTCAATCCGTTTTTGGTTTACTGAATCCATTTTTGGGTTCCTCAATCCATTTTTGGGTCCCTTAAGCTATTTTTGAGTTCCGCAGCCCATTTTTCGGTTCCTCAGTCTATTTTGGGGTTCCTCAAACCATTTTTGGTTCCTCAATTCATTTTTGCGTTCCTGAATTCAATTTTTGTGTTCCTCAATTCATTTTTGGGTCCTTCAAAACATTTTTGTTCTCCTCAATCCATTTTTCGGGCCTTCAGCCCATTTTTGAGGTTTTAATACCATGTTTTGCTCCATGAATCCATTTTTTGTTTCTTCAATCTATTTTTTGGTCCCTCAATGCATCTTTGGATTCCTCAATCCATTTTTGGGTTCCTCAGCCCACTTTTGGGTCGCTCAGCCCATTTTTGTGTCGCTCAGCCCATTTTTGGTTTCCTCAGGACATTTTTGTGTTGCTCAATTCATTTTTGGGTTCCTCAATCCAATTTTAGGACCCTCAATCCATTTTTGGTACCTCAGTCCATTTTTGGGTTCCTCAATCCTTTTTTTGGTCTCTCAATCCATTTTTGGGTTCCTCAATCTTCTTTTGGTCCCTCAATCCATTTTTGGCTTCTTCAGCCCATTTTTAGATTCCTGAATCTATTTTTGGGTTCCTGAATCTTTTTTTTGTTCCCTGAATCCGTTTTCGGGTCCCTCAATCTATTTTTGGGTTCCTCAATCCATTTTTGGGTTCCTCAATCCATTTTTGGTTTCTTCAATCCATTTTTTGGTCCTTCAATCCATTTTTGGGTTCCTCAGAACTTTTTTGGGTTCCTCTATCCATTTTTGGGTTCCTCAATCCTTTTTTGGGTTCCTCAATCCATTCTTGGGCTCCTCTTTCCATTTTTAGATTCATCAATCCATTTTTGGGTTCCTCAATCCATTTTTGGTTCCCTCAGCCCATTTTTGGTTCCCTCAGCCCATTTTTGTGTTTCTCAGAATATTTTTGGGTTCCTCAAAACATTTTTGGTTTCCTCAATCTATTTTGGCGTTCCTCAATCCATTTTTGCTTCCCTCAGCCCATTTTTGGGTTCCTCAATCCATTTTTAAGTTCCTCAATCCATTTTTTGATTCCTCAATCCATGTTTGGGTCCTTCAATACATTTTTGGTTTCCTCAATCCATTTTTAGGGACTTCAGCCCATTTTTGGGTTCTTCAATCCACTTTTTGGACCATGAATCCATTTTTTGTTTCTTCAATCTATTTTTTGGTCCCTCAATCCTTCTTTGGGTTCCTCAATCTATGTTTTGATCCCTCAATCCACTTTTGGGTTCTTCAGCCCATTTTTGGGTTCCTCAATCCGTTTTTGGTTTACTGAATCCATTTTTGGGTTCCTCAATCCATTTTTGGGTCCCTTAAACTATTTTTGAGTTCCGCAGCCCACTTTTCGGTTCCTCAGTCTATTTTGGGGTTCCTCAAACCATTTTTGGTTCCTCGATTCATTTTTGCGTTCCTGAATTCAGTTTTTGTGTTTCTCAATTCATTTTTGGGTCCTTCAAAACATTTTTGTTCTCCTCAATCCATTTTTCGGGCCTTCAGCCCATTTTTGGGTTTTTAATACCATGTTTTGCTCCATGAATCCATTTTTTTGTTTCTTCAATCTATTTTTTGGTCCCTCAATGCATCTTTGGATTCCTCAATCCATTTTTGGGTTCCTCAGACCACTTTTGGGTCGCTCAGCCCATTTTTGGGTCGCTCAGCCCATTTTTGGTTTCCTCAGAATATTTTTGTGTTGCTCAATTAATTTTTGGGTTCCTCAATCCAATTTTTGGACCCTCAATCCATTTTTGGGTTTCTCAATCTTCTTTTGGTCCCTCAATCCATTTTTGGGTTCTTCAGCCCATTTTTGGATTCTTGAGTCTATTTTTGGGTTCCTGAATCTTTTTTTTGGACCCTGAATCCATTTTCGGGTTTCTCAATTTATTTTTGTGTCCCTCAATCTATTCTTGGGTTCCTCAATCCATTTTTGGGTTCCTCAATCCATTTTTGGGTTCTTCAATCCATTTTTTGGTCCTTCAATCCATTTTTGGGTTCCTCAGAACTTTTTTGGGTTCCTCAATCCATTTTTTCGTTCCTGAATGCTTTTTTTGGACCCTCAATCCATTTTTGGGTACCTGACCCAATTTTTGCATTCCTCAACCCTTTTTTGGGTTCCTCAATCCATTTTTGTGTTCCTCAATCCATTTTTTGGACCCGCAACCCATTTTTTGGACCCTCAATCCATTTTTAGGTCCTCAGCCCTTTTTTTCGGTTCCTCAGCCCATTTTTTAGTTCCTCGATCCATTTTTTGATTCCTCAATACATTTTTTAGACCCTCAATCCGTTTTTTGGTCCCCAACCCATTTTTGGGTCCCTATCCCTTTTTTTAGGTTCCTCAGCCCATTTTTGGGTCCCTCAGTCCATTTTTGGGTTCCTCTATCCATTTTTGGTTCCTCAATTCATTTTTGCGTTCCTGAGTTCAATTTTTGTGTTCCTCAATCCATTTTTGTGTCCTTCAATACATTTCTGGTTTCCTCAATCCATTTTTCGGGACTTCAGCCCATTTTTGGGTTCCTCAGAACATTTTTGGGTTTCTCAGAATATTTCTGGGTTCCTCAGAACATTTTTGGGTTCCTCAATCTATTTTGGATTTCTTCAATCCATTTTTGGTTCCCTCAGCCCGTTTTTGGGTCCCTCAGACCATTTTTGGGTTCCTCAGACCACGTTTGGTTTCCTCAGAACATTTTTGGGTTCCTCAATCCATTTTTAAGTTCCTCAATCCATTTTTTGATTCCTCAATCCATTTGTGAGTTCCTCAATCCATTTTTGGCTTCTTTAGCCCATTTTTGGGTTTCTCAACACATTTTGGGGTTCCTCAATCCATTTTTTGATTCCTCAGTCAATTTTTGAGTTTCTCAATCCATTTTTGGTTTTCTCCACCCATTTCTGGGTTGCTTAATCCGGTTTTTTGTCCCTCAATCCATTTCTTGATACCTCAGCTCATTTTTGGCTCCCTGTATTTTTTGGGGGGTTCCTCAGTCAATTTTGGTGTCCCTCAGCCCATTTTTGAGTTCCTCAATCCATTTTTGGTTCCCTCCGACCATTTTGGGGGTCGCTCATTTTTGGTTTCCTCAGCTCATTTTTGTGTTGCTCAATTCATTTTTTGGTTCCTCAATCCAATTTTTGGACCCTCAATCCATTTTTGGGTAGCTCAGTCCATTTTTTATGTTCCTCAGTCCTTTATTGGGTCTCTCAATCCATTTTTGGGTTCCTCAATCCTTTTTTGGGTTCCTCAATCCATTCTTGGGTTCCTCTTTCCATTTTTAGATTCATCAATCTGGTTTTGGGTTCCTCAATCCATTTTTGGTTCCCTCAGCCCATTTTTGTGTTTCTCAGAACATTTTTGGGTTCCTCAATTTATTTTGGCTTTCCTCAATCCATTTTTGATTCCCTCAGTCCATTTTTGGGTTCCTGAATCGATTTTTTGTTCTCTCAGGATAGTTTTGGTTTCCTCAATCCATTCTTCGAATCCTCAATACATTTTTGAGTTCCTCAATCCATTTTTTTTTTCCTTCAATCCATTTTTGGGTTCCTCAATCCATTTTTTGGTCTCTCAGCCCATTTTTGGGTTCCTCAATCCATTTTTGGGTCCCTCAATCCATTTGGGGATCCTTCAGCACATTTCGGCGTTCCTCAGACCATTTTTGGGTTCCTCAATCCATTTTTGGTTCCCTCAGTCCATTTCTGTGTTTCTCAGAATATTTTTGGGTTCCTCAAAACATTTTTGGGTTCCTCAATCTATTTTGACATTCCTCAATCCATTTTGGCATTCCTCAATGCAGTTTTGGTTCCCTCAGCCCATTTTTGGGTCCCTCAGTCCATTTTTGGGTTCCTCAATCCATTTTTGGGTTCCTCAGAACATTTTTGGGTTCCTCAATCCCTTTTTTGGTCCATGAATCCATGTTTTGTTTCTTCAATCTATTTTTTGTTCCCTCAATCCTTCTTTGGGTTCCTCAATCTATGTTTTGGTCCCTCAATCCACTTTTGGGTTCTTCAGCCCATTTTTGGGTTCCTCAATCCGTTTTTGGTTTACTGAATCCATTTTTGGGTTCCTCAATCCATTTTTGGGTCCCTTAAGCTATTTTTGAGTTCTGCAGCCCATTTTTCGGTTCCTCAGTCTATTTTGGGGTTCCTCAAACCATTTTTGGTTCCTCAATTCATTTTTGCGTTCCTGAATTCAATTTTTGTGTTCCTCAATTCATTTTTGGGTCCTTCAAAACATTTTTGTTCTCCTCAATCCATTTTTCGGGCCTTCAGCCCATTTTTGAGGTTTTAATACCATGTTTTGCTCCATGAATCCATTTTTTGTTTCTTCAATCTATTTTTTGGTCCCTCAATGCATCTTTGGATTCCTCAATCCATTTTTGGGTTCCTCAGCCCACTTTTGGGTCGCTCAGCCCATTTTTGGGTCGCTCAGCCCATTTTTGGTTTCCTCAGGACATTTTTGTGTTGCTCAATTAATTTTTGGGTTCCTCAATCCAATTTTTGGACCCTCAATCCATTTTTTGGTACCTCAGTCCATTTTTGGGTTCCTAAATCCTTTTTTTGGTCTCTCAATCCATTTTTGGGTTCCTCAATCTTCTTTTGGTCCCTCAATCCATTTTTGGCTTCTTCAGCCCATTTTTAGATTCCTGAATCTATTTTTGGGTTCCTGAATCTTTTTTTTGGTCCCTGAATCCGTTTTCGGGTCCCTCAATCTATTTTTGGGTTCCTCAATCCATTTTTGGGTTCCTCAATCCATTTTTGGTTTCTTCAATCCATTTTTTGGTCCTTCAATCCATTTTTGGGTTCCTCAGAACTTTTTTGGGTTCCTCAATCCATTTTTTTGGTTCCTGAATGCTTTTTTTGGACCCTCAATCCATTTTTGGGTACCTGACCCAATTTTTGCATTCCTCAACCCTTTTTTGGGTTCCTCAATCCATTTTTAGGGACTTCAGCCCATTTTTGGGTTCTTCAATCCATTTTTTGGACCATGAATCCATTTTTTGTTTCTTCAATCTATTTTTTGGTCCCTCAATCCTTCTTTGGGTTCCTCAATCTATGTTTTGATCCCTCAATCCACTTTTGGGTTCTTCAGCCCATTTTTGGGTTCCTCAATCCGTTTTTGGTTTACTGAATCCATTTTTGGGTTCCTCAATCCATTTTTGGGTCCCTTAAACTATTTTTGAGTTCCGCAGCCCACTTTTCGGTTCCTCAGTCTATTTTGGGGTTCCTCAAACCATTTTTGGTTCCTCGATTCATTTTTGCGTTCCTGAATTCAGTTTTTGTGTTTCTCAATTCATTTTTGGGTCCTTCAAAACATTTTTGTTCTCCTCAATCCATTTTTCGGGCCTTCAGCCCATTTTTGGGTTTTTAATACCATGTTTTGCTCCATGAATCCATTTTTTTGTTTCTTCAATCTATTTTTTGGTCCCTCAATGCATCTTTGGATTCCTCAATCCATTTTTGGGTTCCTCAGACCCCTTTTGGGTCGCTCAGCCCATTTTTGGGTCGCTCAGCCCATTTTTGGTTTCCTCAGAACATTTTTGTTTTGCTCAATTAATTTTTGGTTTCCTCAATCCAATTTTTGGACCCTCAATCCATTTTTGGGTTTCTCAATCTTCTTTTGGTCCCTCAATCCATTTTTGGGTTCTTCAGCCCATTTTTGGATTCTTGAGTCTATTTTTGGGTTCCTGAATCTTTTTTTTGGACCCTGAATCCATTTTCGGGTTTCTCAATTTATTTTTGTGTCCCTCAATCTATTCTTGGGTTCCTCAATCCATTTTTGGGTTCCTCAATCCATTTTTGGGTTCTTCAATCCATTTTTTGGTCCTTCAATCCATTTTTGGGTTCCTCAGAACTTTTTTGTGTTCCTCAATCCATTTTTTCGTTCCTGAATGCTTTTTTTGGACCCTCAATCCATTTTTGGGTACCTGACCCAATTTTTGCATTCCTCAACCCTTTTTTGGGTTCCTCAATCCATTTTTGTGTTCCTCAATCCATTTTTTGGACCCGCAACCCATTTTTTTGACCCTCAATCCATTTTTAGGTCCTCAGCCCTTTTTTTCGGTTCCTCAGCCCATTTTTTAGTTCCTCGATCCATTTTTTGATTCCTCAATCCATTTTTTAGACCCTCAATCCGTTTTTTGGTCCCCAACCCATTTTTGGGTCCCTATCCCTTTTTTTAGGTTCCTCAGCCCATTTTTGGGTCCCTCAGTCCATTTTTGGGTTCCTCTATCCATTTTTGGTTCCTCAATTCATTTTTGCGTTCCTGAGTTCAATTTTTGTGTTCCTCAATCCATTTTTGTGTCCTTCAATACATTTCTGGTTTCCTCAATCCATTTTTCGGGACTTCAGCCCATTTTTGGGTTCCTCAGAACATTTTTGGGTTTCTCAGAATATTTCTGGGTTCCTCAGAACATTTTTGGGTTCCTCAATCTATTTTGGATTTCTTCAATCCATTTTTGGTTCCCTCAGCCCATTTTTGGGTCCCTCAGTCCATTTTTGGGTTCCTCTGACCACGTTTGGTTTCCTCAGAACATTTTTGGGTTCCTCAATCCATTTTTAAGTTCCTCAATCCATTTTTTTGATTCCTCAATCCATTTGTGAGTTCCTCAATCCATTTTTGGCTTCTTTAGCCCATTTTTGGGTTTCTCAACCCATTTTGGGGTTCCTCAATCCATTTTTTGATTCCTCAGTCAATTTTTGAGTTTCTCAATCCATTTTTGGGTTTCTCCACCCATTTCTGGGTTGCTTAATCCGGTTTTTTGTCCCTCAATCCATTTCTTGATACCTCAGCTCATTTTTGGCTCCCTGTATTTTTTGGGGGGTTCCTCAGTCAATTTTGGTGTCCCTCAGCCCATTTTTGAGTTCCTCAATCCATTTTTGGTTCCCTCCGACCATTTTGGGGGTCGCTCATTTTTGGTTTCCTCAGCTCATTTTTGTGTTGCTCAATTCATTTTTTGGTTCCTCAATCCAATTTTTGGATCCTCAATCCATTTTTGGGTAGCTCAGTCCATTTTTTAGTTCCTCAGTCCTTTATTGGGTCTCTCAATCCATTTTTGGGTTCCTCAATCCTTTTTTGGGTTCCTCAATCCATTCTTGGGCTCCTCTTTCCATTTTTAGATTCATCAATCCATTTTTGGGTTCCTCAATCCATTTTTGGTTCCCTCAGCCCATTTTTGGTTCCCTCAGCCCATTTTTGTGTTTCTCAGAATATTTTTGGGTTCCTCAAAACATTTTTGGGTTCCTCAATCTATTTTGACATTCCTCAATCCATTTTGGCATTCCTCAATGCAGTTTTGGTTCCCTCAGCCCATTTTTGGGTCCCTCAGTCCATTTTTGGGTTCCTCAATCCATTTTTGGGTTCCTCAGAACATTTTTGGGTTCCTCAATCCCTTTTTTGGTCCATGAATCCATGTTTTGTTTCTTCAATCTATTTTTTGTTCCCTCAATCCTTCTTTGGGTTCCTCAATCTATGTTTTGGTCCCTCAATCCACTTTTGGGTTCTTCAGCCCATTTTTGGGTTCCTCAATCCGTTTTTGGTTTACTGAATCCATTTTTGGGTTCCTCAATCCATTTTTGGGTCCCTTAAGCTATTTTTGAGTTCCGCAGCCCATTTTTCGGTTCCTCAGTCTATTTTGGGGTTCCTCAAACCATTTTTGGTTCCTCAATTCATTTTTGCGTTCCTGAATTCAATTTTTGTGTTCCTCAATTCATTTTTGGGTCCTTCAAAACATTTTTGTTCTCCTCAATCCATTTTTCGGGCCTTCAGCCCATTTTTGAGGTTTTAATACCATGTTTTGCTCCATGAATCCATTTTTTGTTTCTTCAATCTATTTTTTGGTCCCTCAATGCATCTTTGGATTCCTCAATCCATTTTTGGGTTCCTCAGCCCACTTTTGGGTCGCTCAGCCCATTTTTGGGTCGCTCAGCCCATTTTTGGTTTCCTCAGGACATTTTTGTGTTGCTCAATTAATTTTTGGGTTCCTCAATCCAATTTTTGGACCCTCAATCCATTTTTTGGTACCTCAGTCCATTTTTGGGTTCCTAAATCCTTTTTTTGGTCTCTCAATCCATTTTTGGGTTCCTCAATCTTCTTTTGGTCCCTCAATCCATTTTTGGCTTCTTCAGCCCATTTTTAGATTCCTGAATCTATTTTTGGGTTCCTGAATCTTTTTTTTGGTCCCTGAATCCGTTTTCGGGTCCCTCAATCTATTTTTGGGTTCCTCAATCCATTTTTGGGTTCCTCAATCCATTTTTGGTTTCTTCAATCCATTTTTTGGTCCTTCAATCCATTTTTGGGTTCCTCAGAACTTTTTTGGGTTCCTCAATCCATTTTTTCGTTCCTGAATGCTTTTTTTGGACCCTCAATCCATTTTTGGGTACCTGACCCAATTTTTGCATTCCTCAACCCTTTTTTGGGTTCCTCAATCCATTTTTAGGGACTTCAGCCCATTTTTGGGTTCTTCAATCCATTTTTTGGACCATGAATCCATTTTTTGTTTCTTCAATCTATTTTTTGGTCCCTCAATCCTTCTTTGGGTTCCTCAATCTATGTTTTGATCCCTCAATCCACTTTTGGGTTCTTCAGCCCATTTTTGGGTTCCTCAATCCGTTTTTGGTTTACTGAATCCATTTTTGGGTTCCTCAATCCATTTTTGGGTCCCTTAAACTATTTTTGAGTTCCGCAGCCCACTTTTCGGTTCCTCAGTCTATTTTGGGGTTCCTCAAACCATTTTTGGTTCCTCGATTAATTTTTGCGTTCCTGAATTCAGTTTTTGTGTTTCTCAATTCATTTTTGGGTCCTTCAAAACATTTTTGTTCTCCTCAATCCATTTTTCGGGCCTTCAGCCCATTTTTGGGTTTTTAATACCATGTTTTGCTCCATGAATCCATTTTTTTGTTTCTTCAATCTATTTTTTGGTCCCTCAATGCATCTTTGGATTCCTCAATCCATTTTTGGGTTCCTCAGACCCCTTTTGGGTCGCTCAGCCCATTTTTGGGTCGCTCAGCCCATTTTTGGTTTCCTCAGAACATTTTTGTTTTGCTCAATTAATTTTTGGTTTCCTCAATCCAATTTTTGGACCCTCAATCCATTTTTGGGTTTCTCAATCTTCTTTTGGTCCCTCAATCCATTTTTGGGTTCTTCAGCCCATTTTTGGATTCTTGAGTCTATTTTTGGGTTCCTGAATCTTTTTTTTGGACCCTGAATCCATTTTCGGGTTTCTCAATTTATTTTTGTGTCCCTCAATCTATTCTTGGGTTCCTCAATCCATTTTTGGGTTCCTCAATCCATTTTTGGGTTCTTCAATCCATTTTTTGGTCCTTCAATCCATTTTTGGGTTCCTCAGAACTTTTTTGGGTTCCTCAATCCATTTTTTCGTTCCTGAATGCTTTTTTTGGACCCTCAATCCATTTTTGGGTACCTGACCCAATTTTTGCATTCCTCAACCCTTTTTTGGGTTCCTCAATCCATTTTTGTGTTCCTCAATCCATTTTTTGGACCCGCAACCCATTTTTTGGACCCTCAATCCATTTTTAGGTCCTCAGCCCTTTTTTTCGGTTCCTCAGCCCATTTTTTAGTTCCTCGATCCATTTTTTGATTCCTCAATCCATTTTTTAGACCCTCAATCCGTTTTTTGGTCCCCAACCCATTTTTGGGTCCCTATCCCTTTTTTTAGGTTCCTCAGCCCATTTTTGGGTCCCTCAGTCCATTTTTGGGTTCCTCTATCCATTTTTGGTTCCTCAATTCATTTTTGCGTTCCTGAGTTCAATTTTTGTGTTCCTCAATCCATTTTTGTGTCCTTCAATACATTTCTGGTTTCCTCAATCCATTTTTCGGGACTTCAGCCCATTTTTGGGTTCCTCAGAACATTTTTGGGTTTCTCAGAATATTTCTGGGTTCCTCAGAACATTTTTGGGTTCCTCAATCTATTTTGGATTTCTTCAATCCATTTTTGGTTCCCTCAGCCCATTTTTGGGTCCCTCAGTCCATTTTTGGGTTCCTCTGACCACGTTTGGTTTCCTCAGAACATTTTTGGGTTCCTCAATCCATTTTTAAGTTCCTCAATCCATTTTTTTGATTCCTCAATCCATTTGTGAGTTCCTCAATCCATTTTTGGCTTCTTTAGCCCATTTTTGGGTTTCTCAACCCATTTTGGGGTTCCTCAATCCATTTTTTGATTCCTCAGTCAATTTTTGAGTTTCTCAATCCATTTTTGGGTTTCTCCACCCATTTCTGGGTTGCTTAATCCGGTTTTTTGTCCCTCAATCCATTTCTTGATACCTCAGCTCATTTTTGGCTCCCTGTATTTTTTGGGGGGTTCCTCAGTCAATTTTGGTGTCCCTCAGCCCATTTTTGAGTTCCTCAATCCATTTTTGGTTCCCTCCGACCATTTTGGGGGTCGCTCATTTTTGGTTTCCTCAGCTCATTTTTGTTTTGCTCAATTCATTTTTTGGTTCCTCAATCCAATTTTTGGATCCTCAATCCATTTTTGGGTAGCTCAGTCCATTTTTTAGTTCCTCAGTCCTTTATTGGGTCTCTCAATCCATTTTTGGGTTCCTCAATCCTTTTTTGGGTTCCTCAATCCATTCTTGGGCTCCTCTTTCCATTTTTAGATTCATCAATCCATTTTTGGGTTCCTCAATCCATTTTTGGTTCCCTCAGCCCATTTTTGGTTCCCTCAGCCCATTTTTGTGTTTCTCAGAATATTTTTGGGTTCCTCAAAACATTTTTGGTTTCCTCAATCTATTTTGGCGTTCCTCAATCCATTTTTGCTTCCCTCAGCCCATTTTTGGGTTCCTCAATCCATTTTTAAGTTCCTCAATCCATTTTTTGATTCCTCAATCCATGTTTGGGTCCTTCAATACATTTTTGGTTTCCTCAATCCATTTTTAGGGACTTCAGCCCATTTTTGGGTTCTTCAATCCACTTTTTGGACCATGAATCCATTTTTTGTTTCTTCAATCTATTTTTTGGTCCCTCAATCCTTCTTTGGGTTCCTCAATCTATGTTTTGATCCCTCAATCCACTTTTGGGTTCTTCAGCCCATTTTTGGGTTCCTCAATCCGTTTTTGGTTTACTGAATCCATTTTTGGGTTCCTCAATCCATTTTTGGGTCCCTTAAACTATTTTTGAGTTCCGCAGCCCACTTTTCGGTTCCTCAGTCTATTTTGGGGTTCCTCAAACCATTTTTGGTTCCTCGATTCATTTTTGCGTTCCTGAATTCAGTTTTTGTGTTTCTCAATTCATTTTTGGGTCCTTCAAAACATTTTTGTTCTCCTCAATCCATTTTTCGGGCCTTCAGCCCATTTTTGGGTTTTTAATACCATGTTTTGCTCCATGAATCCATTTTTTTGTTTCTTCAATCTATTTTTTGGTCCCTCAATGCATCTTTGGATTCCTCAATCCATTTTTGGGTTCCTCAGACCACTTTTGGGTCGCTCAGCCCATTTTTGGGTCGCTCAGCCCATTTTTGGTTTCCTCAGAATATTTTTGTGTTGCTCAATTAATTTTTGGGTTCCTCAATCCAATTTTTGGACCCTCAATCCATTTTTGGGTTTCTCAATCTTCTTTTGGTCCCTCAATCCATTTTTGGGTTCTTCAGCCCATTTTTGGATTCTTGAGTCTATTTTTGGGTTCCTGAATCTTTTTTTTGGACCCTGAATCCATTTTCGGGTTTCTCAATTTATTTTTGTGTCCCTCAATCTATTCTTGGGTTCCTCAATCCATTTTTGGGTTCCTCAATCCATTTTTGGGTTCTTCAATCCATTTTTTGGTCCTTCAATCCATTTTTGGGTTCCTCAGAACTTTTTTGGGTTCCTCAATCCATTTTTTCGTTCCTGAATGCTTTTTTTGGACCCTCAATCCATTTTTGGGTACCTGACCCAATTTTTGCATTCCTCAACCCTTTTTTGGGTTCCTCAATCCATTTTTGTGTTCCTCAATCCATTTTTTGGACCCGCAACCCATTTTTTGGACCCTCAATCCATTTTTAGGTCCTCAGCCCTTTTTTTCGGTTCCTCAGCCCATTTTTTAGTTCCTCGATCCATTTTTTGATTCCTCAATCCATTTTTTAGACCCTCAATCCGTTTTTTGGTCCCCAACCCATTTTTGGGTCCCTATCCCTTTTTTTAGGTTCCTCAGCCCATTTTTGGGTCCCTCAGTCCATTTTTGGGTTCCTCTATCCATTTTTGGTTCCTCAATTCATTTTTGCGTTCCTGAGTTCAATTTTTGTGTTCCTCAATCCATTTTTGTGTCCTTCAATACATTTCTGGTTTCCTCAATCCATTTTTCGGGACTTCAGCCCATTTTTGGGTTCCTCAGAACATTTTTGGGTTTCTCAGAATATTTCTGGGTTCCTCAGAACATTTTTGGGTTCCTCAATCCATTTTTTGATTCCTCAATCCATTTGTGAGTTCCTCAATCCATTTTTGGCTTCTTTAGCCCATTTTTGGGTTTCTCAACACATTTTGGGGTTCCTCAATCCATTTTTTGATTCCTCAGTCAATTTTTGAGTTTCTCAATCCATTTTTGGTTTTCTCCACCCATTTCTGGGTTGCTTAATCCGGCTTTTTGTCCCTCAATCCATTTCTTGATACCTCAGCTCATTTTTGGCTCCCTGTATTTTTTGGGGGGTTCCTCAGTCAATTTTGGTGTCCCTCAGCCCATTTTTGAGTTCCTCAATCCATTTTTGGTTCCCTCCGACCATTTTGGGGGTCGCTCATTTTTGGTTTCCTCAGCTCATTTTTGTGTTGCTCAATTCATTTTTTGGTTCCTCAATCCAATTTTTGGACCCTCAATCCATTTTTGGGTAGCTCAGTCCATTTTTTATGTTCCTCAGTCCTTTATTGGGTCTCTCAATCCATTTTTGGGTTCCTCAATCCTTTTTTGGGTTCCTCAATCCATTCTTGGGTTCCTCTTTCCATTTTTAGATTCATCAATCTGGTTTTGGGTTCCTCAATCCATTTTTGGTTCCCTCAGCCCATTTTTGTGTTTCTCAGAACATTTTTGGGTTCCTCAATTTATTTTGGCTTTCCTCAATCCATTTTTGATTCCCTCAGTCCATTTTTGGGTTCCTGAATCGATTTTTTGTTCTCTCAGGATAGTTTTGGTTTCCTCAATCCATTCTTCGAATCCTCAATACATTTTTGAGTTCCTCAATCCATTTTTTTTTTCCTTCAATCCATTTTTGGGTTCCTCAATCCATTTTTTGGTCTCTCAGCCCATTTTTGGGTTCCTCAATCCATTTTTGGGTCCCTCAATCCATTTGGGGATCCTTCAGCACATTTCGGCGTTCCTCAGACCATTTTTGGGTTCCTCAATCCATTTTTGGTTCCCTCAGTCCATTTCTGTGTTTCTCAGAATATTTTTGGGTTCCTCAAAACATTTTTGGGTTCCTCAATCTATTTTGACATTCCTCAATCCATTTTGGCATTCCTCAATGCAGTTTTGGTTCCCTCAGCCCATTTTTGGGTCCCTCAGTCCATTTTTGGGTTCCTCAATCCATTTTTGGGTTCCTCAGAACATTTTTGGGTTCCTCAATCCCTTTTTTGGTCCATGAATCCATGTTTTGTTTCTTCAATCTATTTTTTGTTCCCTCAATCCTTCTTTGGGTTCCTCAATCTATGTTTTGGTCCCTCAATCCACTTTTGGGTTCTTCAGCCCATTTTTGGGTTCCTCAATCCGTTTTTGGTTTACTGAATCCATTTTTGGGTTCCTCAATCCATTTTTGGGTCCCTTAAGCTATTTTTGAGTTCCGCAGCCCATTTTTCGGTTCCTCAGTCTATTTTGGGGTTCCTCAAACCATTTTTGGTTCCTCAATTCATTTTTGCGTTCCTGAATTCAATTTTTGTGTTCCTCAATTCATTTTTGGGTCCTTCAAAACATTTTTGTTCTCCTCAATCCATTTTTCGGGCCTTCAGCCCATTTTTGAGGTTTTAATACCATGTTTTGCTCCATGAATCCATTTTTTGTTTCTTCAATCTATTTTTTGGTCCCTCAATGCATCTTTGGATTCCTCAATCCATTTTTGGGTTCCTCAGCCCACTTTTGGGTCGCTCAGCCCATTTTTGGGTCGCTCAGCCCATTTTTGGTTTCCTCAGGACATTTTTGTGTTGCTCAATTAATTTTTGGGTTCCTCAATCCAATTTTTGGACCCTCAATCCATTTTTTGGTACCTCAGTCCATTTTTGGGTTCCTAAATCCTTTTTTTGGTCTCTCAATCCATTTTTGGGTTCCTCAATCTTCTTTTGGTCCCTCAATCCATTTTTGGCTTCTTCAGCCCATTTTTAGATTCCTGAATCTATTTTTGGGTTCCTGAATCTTTTTTTTGGTCCCTGAATCCGTTTTCGGGTCCCTCAATCTATTTTTGGGTTCCTCAATCCATTTTTGGGTTCCTCAATCCATTTTTGGTTTCTTCAATCCATTTTTTGGTCCTTCAATCCATTTTTGGGTTCCTCAGAACTTTTTTGGGTTCCTCTATCCATTTTTGGGTTCCTCAACCCTTTTTTGGTTCCCTCAGCCCATTTTTGGTTCCCTCAGCCCATTTTTGTGTTTCTCAGAATATTTTTGGGTTCCTCAAAACATTTTTGGTTTCCTCAATCTATTTTGGCGTTCCTCAATCCATTTTTGCTTCCCTCAGCCCATTTTTGGGTTCCTCAATCCATTTTTAAGTTCCTCAATCCATTTTTTGATTCCTCAATCCATGTTTGGGTCCTTCAATACATTTTTGGTTTCCTCAATCCATTTTTAGGGACTTCAGCCCATTTTTGGGTTCTTCAATCCACTTTTTGGACCATGAATCCATTTTTTGTTTCTTCAATCTATTTTTTGGTCCCTCAATCCTTCTTTGGGTTCCTCAATCTATGTTTTGATCCCTCAATCCACTTTTGGGTTCTTCAGCCCATTTTTGGGTTCCTCAATCCGTTTTTGGTTTACTGAATCCATTTTTGGGTTCCTCAATCCATTTTTGGGTCCCTTAAACTATTTTTGAGTTCCGCAGCCCACTTTTCGGTTCCTCAGTCTATTTTGGGGTTCCTCAAACCATTTTTGGTTCCTCGATTCATTTTTGCGTTCCTGAATTCAGTTTTTGTGTTTCTCAATTCATTTTTGGGTCCTTCAAAACATTTTTGTTCTCCTCAATCCATTTTTCGGGCCTTCAGCCCATTTTTGGGTTTTTAATACCATGTTTTGCTCCATGAATCCATTTTTTTGTTTCTTCAATCTATTTTTTGGTCCCTCAATGCATCTTTGGATTCCTCAATCCATTTTTGGGTTCCTCAGACCACTTTTGGGTCGCTCAGCCCATTTTTGGGTCGCTCAGCCCATTTTTGGTTTCCTCAGAACATTTTTGTGTTGCTCAATTAATTTTTGGGTTCCTCAATCCAATTTTTGGACCCTCAATCCATTTTTGGGTTTCTCAATCTTCTTTTGGTCCCTCAATCCATTTTCGGGTTCTTCAGCCCATATTTGGATTCTTGAGTCTATTTTTGGGTTCCTGAATCTTTTTTTTGGACCCTGAATCCATTTTCGGGTTTCTCAATTTATTTTTGTGTCCCTCAATCTATTTTTGGGTTCCTCAATCCATTTTTGGGTTCCTCAATCCATTTTTGGGTTCTTCAATCCATTTTTTGGTCCTTCAATCCATTTTTGGGTTCCTCAGAACTTTTTTGTGTTCCTCAATCCATTTTTTCGTTCCTGAATGCTTTTTTTGGACCCTCAATCCATTTTTGGGTACCTGACCCAATTTTTGCATTCCTCAACCCTTTTTTGGGTTCCTCAATCCATTTTTGTGTTCCTCAATCCATTTTTTGGACCCGCAACCCATTTTTTGGACCCTCAATCCATTTTTAGGTCCTCAGCCCTTTTTTTCGGTTCCTCAGCCCATTTTTTAGTTCCTCGATCCATTTTTTGATTCCTCAATCCATTTTTTAGACCCTCAATCCGTTTTTTGGTCCCCAACCCATTTTTGGGTCCCTATCCCTTTTTTTAGGTTCCTCAGCCCATTTTTGGGTCCCTCAGTCCATTTTTGGGTTCCTCTATCCATTTTTGGTTCCTCAATTCATTTTTGCGTTCCTGAGTTCAATTTTTGTGTTCCTCAATCCATTTTTGTGTCCTTCAATACATTTCTGGTTTCCTCAATCCATTTTTCGGGACTTCAGCCCATTTTTGGGTTACTCAGAACATTTTTGGGTTTCTCAGAATATTTCTGGGTTCCTCAGAACATTTTTGGGTTCTTCAATCTATTTTGGATTTCTTCAATCCATTTTTGGTTCCCTCAGCCCGTTTTTGGGTCCCTCAGACCATTTTTGGGTTCCTCAGACCACGTTTGGTTTCCTCAGAACATTTTTGGGTTCCTCAATCCATTTTTAAGTTCCTCAATCCATTTTTTGATTCCTCAATCCATTTGTGAGTTCCTCAATCCATTTTTGGCTTCTTTAGCCCATTTTTGGGTTTCTCAACACATTTTGGGTTTCCTCAATCCATTTTTTGATTCCTCAGTCAATTTTTGAGTTTCTCAATCCATTTTTGGGTTTCTCCACCCATTTCTGGGTTGCTTAATCCGGTTTTTTGTCCCTCAATCCATTTCTTGATACCTCAGCTCATTTTTGGCTCCCTGTATTTTTTGGGGGGTTCCTCAGTCAATTTTGGTGTCCCTCAGCCCATTTTTGAGTTCCTCAATCCATTTTTGGTTCCCTCCGACCATTTTGGGGGTCGCTCATTTTTGGTTTCCTCAGCTCATTTTTGTGTTGCTCAATTCATTTTTTGGTTCCTCAATCCAATTTTTGGACCCTCAATCCATTTTTGGGTAGCTCAGTCCATTTTTTATGTTCCTCAGTCCTTTATTGGGTCTCTCAATCCATTTTTGGGTTCCTCAATCCTTTTTTGGGTTCCTCAATCCATTCTTGGGTTCCTCTTTCCATTTTTAGATTCATCAATCTGGTTTTGGGTTCCTCAATCCATTTTTGGTTCCCTCAGCCCATTTTTGTGTTTCTCAGAACATTTTTGGGTTCCTCAATCTATTTTGGCGTTCCTCAATCCATTTTTGATTCCCTCAGTCCATTTTTGGGTTCCTGAATCGATTTTTTGTTCTCTCAGGATAGTTTTGGTTTCCTCAATCCATTCTTCGAATCCTC